>NCKU01004536.1:0-12060 GCA_003675995.1 Dinothrombium tinctorium
ATTTTTGAACCAGTTTTGATAGACTAACAATTCACAAAGCAAACTCTAGCCACTATAATTTTAAGATGTTCACCAAATACATCGAATCAATCTCGAAAGTTATCATTCCACTTCACTCGCCTTTTCGCTTCTCTGTGTCATTCCTCATTTTTTTTATTTCCACTTCTACATTGTGCTACATTTAATATGATGGCTTTTTGTCGAATTGTCAAAGGCTCTTTTCACATGAAATTAGGACAATCTGCAAGTTTTTCTTTCAATTTACAGTCCTCAGACTTTTTTCTGAGCCTCATTAGATGAGCTCTGATGATGTGGAACAATGAGACGACGAAACGGCATATGCACTCGAAGTGACTAGCACACGATATATTTGAGCAAGTAATCGATATCTTATTTACAACATGGTACTACCAGGGAGAAAAAAAGTTCCTAGAGCGAGAAACATGCTTAACAACATATTACAGCACGTAACTCAAAAAGTGTGTTATTTTAAAATGTTTTAATTTAAAAAAATATATTTGAAAACAAGATAAAGAAAGGAACCCTTCGCAACATTTTCGCTCTTGTTGATTTGAGATCACGCTTTTCAACCACTTTTTTTCGCTTGATTGTTTGCTCTGCTTGCCACCTTTTTAACCATTTTTCTCAACGTCATCACTGAAAAACTGAAACTACGTGAAAATATTAACTCATCATTTATTTTCGCACACATTTCAATAATTTTATTTTATTTTTTTGTTTCTGAACACTGTAACATAATCAATAAAATGATTAAATTAAAATACCGTTTTTGTGAAAACAAATCAAAATTACGTTGTGTGACATTTATTAATTTTCAGTAAAGTACGTTTTTCTTTTTAAAAAACTTTTCTGTCCCTCGTAGTACATTTTTTTTGTTGCAAATTACTTTGTGGTTTATAATCTCTCGCAGTTGAATTAATCGGCTTTGAGTTCAAAATGTTGTTAAAAGAGATAAAATTAGAATTTGTTGACAAAGAAATTCTTGATGAAACCATTTCTTATTCGAATGGAATTTCTCATTGTAAAAATTTACATTTTATTCATTTTTAGGTCTAAATCTAATCGAGCACATTTCTAACAAATTATTCAAAAATAAGTCATAAACATTTTGAGTTTAATTTTTTAATTAAATAAAAAGTTGAACGTAATTCAATGAATATTAATAAAAATAAAAAACTTTTTATCACTAAATTAACTCAAAGTTTTCTTGCTCTGATTGTTTATTTAGAGAGATCATTTTGTATGTCATAGTTCCTAATTACGAGTAAAAAAGTTGAGGAAACGTATTAAAAATTTGTTTTTAAACATTTTATATTTTCAAATATTTACTCCGCATTTGACAAACTCTAGTAAGCTTTAGATGAACACAAGTTTGTTTGAAACGCGAAAATTATAACAAATATAAAAAATATAAAAAGCAAAAAATTTGAGTATGAACCTTCTTTTAGTGTGATCGTTTGCTCAAGTTTTGAAAAAGTTATGATTGTGAAAGTGATTTGGCAGAAATGAGCAGTCGAAACAAGAGAAAAAGCTTGTAAGCAGAAAAGAGTTGATTATAGTCTGAAGTGAAGCAAAGCGAGCTTTTGGATTTAGCAAATTTGCTCAAATTGTATCGAAAATTTCGAGTTTGTATTCCGAAAGTGCGATTTCACAAAAGAACGCTCACTCATAATTCGCTCTCAAATCGAATCAATGAAACTTAAACGACATCGATTCGAACTAACCGTTTCCATCTCGCGCGGTAAATGCCATTTTTCTTTTCTCGAATTTGGTTTTTATTCGCCTGATCTACATAATATCTTTATCAATGACAAATTGCAAGTCGAAATGAACGAAAAGAATGTACAAGAAAGTAATAAAAGTCGCACGCGGACAAATTGCTCACATTTATCAAAATTTGGTAGCAAATAAAGGGTAAACACTTGTATTACATGAATCGGACGACCATTTTTGAATTTTCTTTTTTCGATAAAATTACTCAAATCTTTGAATCGCAGTTTTGAAATGATATTCGCATTTTTTAACATAATTATTTTGAAGATATGGAAAAGTTTTGTTTCTTCTGTACATGGTGAATGATTAAAAAAGCTTCTAACCTACAGTAGCCAGAAACGTGAAGAAGATCTCTATGATCAAAATGTTTTTTATTGAAGTGAACACTAATTCTTTGTCGGTTTTAAAATGCAAACACACTCAATGAAAAATAAAGAGTAACAGAGGTCAGATCATGCTGATGGAGGAGAAGCGATGTTTTCTTCGCTTTCTTCAGTAGCAAATCCACGAAACAACTCCATTGGCACAGGGAACACAATGGTAGAGTTTTTTTCGGCTGCTATTGAATTCAATGTCTGCAAATACCTCAATTGCAAAGCAGCAGGTGAGTCCGCAATTACATCTGCAGCCTCTTTGAGAGCACCAGAAGCTCTCTGTTCTCCCGTGGCAGCGATCACTTTTGCTCTCGCTTCTCGTGCTGCCTCAGCCTCTGCAGCCATTGCTCTTTGAAGCTGAATGGGAAGTCGCACGTCTTTTCTGCACAAATATTAATTTTTTTCAATTATCTATTGATTCTTAATTATTCTTATTTCAGCGTACATTTCAACTCTTTCTACTTTCACACCCCACGAATCTGTAGCTTCGTCCAAATTCGACTGAATCATGTGACTGATAGATTCCCTTTCGCTCAGAAGTTCAGACAAGTTTTTGGTGCCGAGAACATTGCGAAGAGTTGTTGCCGCCAAAAGACGAGTTGATCTCGCGTAGTCTTCGACATTTGAAACAGAGGAAATCGCGTTGCTTATCCGAAAATAGACGACAGCATCGACAGCTACAGTAACTGAATCTTTTGATAAAATCTGAACAAGATAAAGACCAAACGAATTATGCTAATGTTTTATTCATCGGCTGTACCTCTTGTGGAGGAACGTCGAATGAAACTGTTCGCAGGTCTGCTTTAGAATAAGTGTCAATGCAAGGAATGATGAAGAAGATGCCTGGTCCTCGAGCTCCTCCCGTCACTAATCTTCCCAACCGAAAAATCACCGCTCTTTCGTATTCTTGTACAACCTTTTTCGAGTGAAAGAACTTATTTAATTTAACATTGTTTGCAGAGACACAGAAAACGCGCGTTGCGCTTTTAAGATAGAGTGAAAGTGGATGAAATTAGGCGAAAGAAAAACGCACTGCACTGCACTTACCTTAATGCAGAAAAAAAGCGAAAAAGGTAAGCTTATGAAGATTAATATCACAGAGATGCAAGTCAAGAGTATTGCACACAAAGCAGGATCTTCGACCACATTTGCTGCGAAAGTAATGAGGTTAGAATTATAAGCCATTTAACTATTAGGATGACCAACATTTTTCATCTATTAATTTATGATAAAATGTATTTCTTTAAGGCTTAAATTTTAAACTCTGTGGATCTCTCCATTTTATGTCTTATTCAAGTCGAGAAAAAAAAACACAAAAAGATTTCTTCATTTGGCCAAATCAGTTCGCCATTTCGCCGAACAAGTCGCATTGATAAGTTTTTTGATCGAATGCAATTTCAATCTCTCACACTCATTCGGTTATGACTGATTACCCGTGAATGCTTAATTCTTGTGAATTTACGCTCTGCTAAAACTTTAATGAAGTTGCGTTTCGAAAGAGTGGCACGCATAACTTTTTCACCGTAAATCTCTTTTTGCGTTATTCGTCACTTAGTTTCAGAGGTCGAAAGCAATTCGTCTTCGTTACAGTGTGGCAGCAACGGAATCAACTTGTGAATGGCTAAAATTTGAGACATGGGAAAAAAAGTGCTGTTCGAATGGCTTTCTCTGTACGTTTGTTTTCATCGGCTCCTCAAAAATTCAATGTTCAACTTCTTCTACTTTGAAGATTACATTTTTCGCCACGCTGCGTTTAATGCAAAATGACGCTTTACACCGCACTGACAAAAGCAGAAAAGCGGAGTTTTGTTAAGCGCAATGTTCTACGAGAAGTGCAAACTCTTCTTTGTTCAAAAATCAATAAACGTTCACCAATTTCGCTCTCAGATGCGCAATTAAAGTTTTATTCTGCTTCTATGTGCTTAATCAAAAAAAGGCAAACTTCAATTTAGAAATGAAAATTTTTGTCGCGCATATCTTATTTTGTTTGAATATTGTTTGCGTTAGCTTTTCATTTCAATCTTCGCACACACACACACATCTGTCTATTAGTGAGCATTTTAACAATTGAATGAAAATGAGCGAGTGAGCAAGCAAACACATAAAATTTTCTTTAATTATTTTTATCCGTAATTCACTCTCGTTTTGAAATGCGAATCAATTATTGAAACTAGCGAATGATGTCAAAGATGAAGCCACAGCTGTTCAAACGACTATATAACGTATATAGAGATCGAAATAAATACAAAGCCAACATAATTTTCTGCTTTTTAACACCACTGAGCTTCGAATTTCCAGCGAATCTACATTTTAAAGCTGCGAAAATTATGTTGCACGCGTCATTATTGACTCGCACTAGAAAGCGTAAATTGAAAAGCATTTGCTATCAAGTGCAATTTAAAAATTGCGTCAATCGATTTGATTTTGATTTATTTTGCTTCGTTTTTTTTTTCGCTGAAAATGAAACTTTTTATCACACATTCGATTGTCTTCTTTCAGATCACTAGCTTTTGTTCTTAATAAAGCAGTTAATTTTGCCAGCGCTTCGCTTATCGCATAAAAAAAGCCAATTTGGATGCTGAACGGAGATTGTGTTTACTAAAACAAACGACATTGTGAAAGCAATTAACAATCGGCTCAACGTACTCTTCTTCTTCGTCTCAAAAAAGCAACTCAATTACTGTGATCGAACTCAATTTCCGAAATTCTTATTAGATTAGTGTAATAATCGCCTCGCGATCAAGTTGCGATTTTGAAGCAAAACCATTTTTAGCCATTTTGCTCGCTTCGGAAAATCGTGAAGTCATAGACTTTGCTTAAATACTATTTGTATCTGCTTTGATGAATAACGCAAAGCTTACGTTGAATGCATACGCAGTCAAAATATTAATAAAATACACAATCTTGTTTTCTGCCTAATCTCTTATAATTCAGCTTTGTTTACGTCTAACAAATTATTAAAGCGACAGATTGTGAATGGAAAGTGTTCTTTAAGGCGACAACACTACGTTTCGCTTCTGGACTTTTTGTGAACACATTAGAATATGGTTTGTGAAATGAGGCGATCACTCGGCTTATCTTTTTGCATGAATTTTGCATATTTCAAAAGCAGAATAAAGCGCATATTTCATATTTTTTAGCTTCTTTCAAATTTTGTTTAGCAATTTACTGATTGCTTAAAAAACTATTTTTGTCGCAGTAGTCGAAAATTTTCTTTCGAGTCTTTTGTATCGAGTGTTTTTGACACGCGATTTATGCGTGAATCTTGTTTGCGATTTATTTTTCTCGAAAGTTTTTTTTTAGTCATTCCTTCGCCGTTTATAATTCTTCAATTTTGAATATTATTAATGAAAATGTCGCCGAAAACTGTGCTTTTCAATTTTTTTTTAATACTCATTTCTCGTTTTCAAAAGTAACTCATTTTACGACCACGCTTTACAATCGAGAAAATATGAAACATTTATGCTTTCATGTCAAGAAGTTTTTGAAAAAGTGTTGAAATATGAAAAAGTTTACAAACAATTGCGCGAATTTCGCTCTATTTAATCTCGCAAATTCTGAGTTCAAAATGCGGCTTTTTTTGCAGAGAAGCGAAATGTACAAGTGAACACACGCTGAACTAATCGAGAGAAGCGAAAATTGATGAAGTTCTGTTTGTCGAAGAAGAGTGTTTGTTTCTCGTTTGACAGCGAGGAACATTTTTCATGCAAAACTTCAATTAACGAATTGAAATCATCACGGAGACATTTCATAACTGCGCTCAGTTTGCGCGATGAGTTTACACGCTCACAAAAAAAAGAAGAAGAAGACAATAATTAATCTTTGAGGGAGAGAAAAGTGAAGCCCATAATTTAATCGACGAAAAATTTTTCCTCGCTGCTAATTTCTTCAACTCTGCACTCGATTTTTGCTGATCGTAAATTACGCACAAAATTCGTATTCGACTCGACGATCAAAAACGGGGTGTTGCAAATTTAGCCGAGTGTGTTCGGTTAATCTCTTGGTATAAACTGACATAAGCATAATTTCAGTTTACATTAAAGGATTCGATGATTTTTTTATGCACAAAGCGTTAAGGTGTAAAAGGAAATTGTAGAACACAAAACTTTTCTCATCATTTTAAACTCGCCTTTTGCGTCCACAAAATAACTTCATTTTTGTTTTCTAAAATTGATATGTTCGCACTGAAAAAGCATTTCTCATTTTTGCGAGTCAAATGCGGCACAAAACACACACACAGTTTCCGCGCGAAAGCGAGAAACATTATAAGAGCGGTGATAAATCATCGCGTTAAAGAGATTTTTGCGAATATTTTAGTTTTTGGAGAGAGAGAGAGAGAGAGAGAGAGAGAGAGAAAAGTCTGTTTTATTCACAATTCACGAATGCAACGAAGCAAACTGAGTGTTTAGCTTTTTCTTTTACTTTCATCGAATTTTGCAAGCAGAGGTAAAGAAACGAAAATAAATATGGAAGGAAGCTGACTCGAAACAAACGGCTCATATTTCTAGAAACTGCATTTTAAGGACAAAAATTTAAAAATCGCTTACTTGTATCGAATCCCATGAAACTGCTTTTGCTCCTATAATACTTTTTCTCCTCGTCATCCGACTCTGGTCCGTAGCGGAACGCATGAGGAGGACTCTGGCTCACACCGATTATGGTCTCTACGCGTTCGACGCTCGCCGAACGAGGACCTGTATGCGTAATCAATACAAACGTAATATTGAACGATAAGATTCAAAATTGTCAGATAAACAAACCTCTTTCGCTCATCGCGTGACGTTCAAATGATGGTCGAGAGTAGTAATTTTTCGAAGTGGTGACTACTTCAGAGGAATGAGCAGGCGGAGAAACGCCACTGATTTCGACTAAACGTGTCCAGATTCTGTTAAGATAATATCCGAGACTGGGAACAGACATTAAATCGCACTTCGCCCCTGATACAGATTCGCGATCTTCTCAAACCCAGATAGCGATTATCATAAGTTTGACATCTCTGATCGGTAACATCAGGATAGAACGCAGACAAAATATTCAACAGTAATCAAACGAAAAATGGACAAACTGATCGAAAGAACGATTAAAATTTGACTCAAAAAGTTAAGTTTACCTTATACCAAAAAGCTGTTCTTTGCGTCTTGAAGAGCTGAAAACACAGCTTCCTTCCTCAGTATCGATTCAATGCATCGTGGAGCTGCTCTTTGATGCTGCCGTTGCTCAGTCTCAATTCAGAAACAAGATTCGTCTCAATTCAGAAAGGTGTAAAAATGACAGACAAACTATTTTTAGAAAAGCCTTTTTCCAAAGTAGTGTTCGATCAATTTTACGATATTTTTACATTCGTAAATTTTCGTTCCAAATTAATTTCTTATTTTGCAGGATGCAAATGTAGAAGCTGAAGAGCATCGCTTCAAATTCTTCATTCTCACCATTAATCGAGCCTTTGTTTGCAAACTTGAGAGCAAAAATAAGCTTTAATGCTTTCAAAATTACTCTCACCACATTAGTATTGATCTTAAACTACATTTTGCGAAGCGACGGAAATAAGTAATCAGGAAATACAGTCGTCGACCAATGCGGCTTGAGTCGGTGTTTCAATTGCGTTTTATCTCTCTCTGCAAATCGATTTCTCCTCCAAATGACTTATAATTTATTAAAGATTTACTAAAAGATATTGAGAAACATATAAATAGCAGTCACTTATGTGGCGGTCGAGAATTTTTCACGCTTTCGTTCTTTATTTTCTAAAGTGAAAGCAAAAGGAAACATGAATTGTGAAACAACAATAGAAGAGACACGGGCAATAAAATCTATTTTTCCTCTTTCTTCATCGTCTCTCTTTATCGCAGTTAAAATCGCGAAATGCTTTCAACGAAAATTACAGCTTTCCGTATTCATCGTTTGTCCGAATTTCCCTCAAATTTGCCTCTTTTCGCATTTTAGCCGCATTCAAAAAGTGATGCACTCAAATTTTCGAATCGCTGTTTCTTTTTAATGCGATTTTTGCTTTTGTCTTCTTCAAACGCCGAATTAATGAGCTTCGGCTTCGAGGACAGCGCGTCTCTTTGTCTTTCTTTGGTCCAAATTTCTGCTGCTTTTCACTCGAGCTCAATAGCAAAAGTTCTTATGAGGCTCATATTTTCAAAATTGCTTCTACAATCGTTTCTACATCGGCATTTTGTCGCGAAATCCACTTTCTGTTTTTGTCGTGGATTAAGGCATGACTATTTAGCTTGCTCATCGATCCTCTGACGTTGACTCAGCGATGTGACAAAAAAGCTAAACACAAAATTAAATTATCGTTCACATCGATTCGTAATAAATCACAACAACTGTAAATATGATGCTGTAAATGAAAAATTCAATCTAATATCTAACGTAAAGATTGTGCTAATGTCACTTTGTTTGTTTTGCACGATCGCAAAAAAAGCGCAAAACATATTTTACGAGTGGATTCATTTTCTGTTTACTATCGAAGAGAATGTCGCTAACAAATATCAACATTGGAAGTGAATGAAATAGAAATGAAATAAGTGAAAATTTATTGTAAACGACACGATATTACCGTCCAGATACGAGCTGAATGATAAAAAAAAAGTGCGAGTGTCGTTATGTATTTTTGTATTTTCTCGCTTTGATTCATAAAAACAAAATTCGAAAATTGCACTTGACATGCAAATATGCGAAAACGTCTACTCGCATTTATTTTTGCGACGATCAATTTTATTGATTTCTTGTTTAATTCTCTTTCGCTTAGCTTTTCTTCGTTTTATTATTATTTTCGATTATTATTATATTTCAAGAGAAACTTTGAATGTTTAGACAAACCTTAATGTTGTAAACATATTTTAAACACGAAATAATTAAATATTCATGAAACATTGCAATGAAAAATGAAATATTCTGATGTTTTGTAAAGCTCTTTCTTCATCTTTCGAGTTGATTTTTATCCGCAATGAGCTTCGTTGATAACAATGGCAAACACAATTTTGAATAACTACAATTATGAAAAGCGAAACGAAAAAAGTCGATTTTTTTCGTTTTTTCTTTTTTTGAAAAAAGCAAGAGAAGTAAACAAACTTTTTTTAAGCTAAAAAATTTTGTAAGCCTCGATCAATCAAACATGGCCTCAATTGAAAAGCTTCAAATGAAATCTATAGTACAATTTATACAAATCTATCCGATGAAATCTGTAAAAGTATTTAAACTTTGTTACAAATTGCCTATGATCATTCAATGCTTGAATACGCAATTTTAAATTAGCACAGCTTCATAGTWTACAATCTGTATATGAATAGCAATAGATAAGCAATTGATAAGAAACCATCTAAATGTTTCATCAATGAAAAAATGCTTTCAAAAAGCTCTGCAATGTAGCAAGTGATGATTTGTGGTGTTTTATTTTAATTGTCTAAAGAAAATTTTTTTAAAAGTAAAATACGCTTTTTAAGTGCCTTTCTCATTTACTTTACAAAGTTTTAACTGTTTCTGCTAAAGTTATCGGATGGAGATTTAAGCCTTCAAATCTTTGCAATTTCGTGCTTCACAACATTGCAAAGCACGACAATTTCGACAGTAGTCAATGCTTACAAAAAACGCATGCATAAATACGACTTGCATAATGTGATTTTTCTCTTTTTCAACCTTTACCATTTTCGTTAGTTTAGCTGTCGCTTAGCTTTCGGCTAAAACTGCACAAGAGCTACATTTCAACTTTGATATTCACACTAGAGTTGTCCAAGTGTTTAGAAATCCAAGCCCTGTCATGCCATTATCTTGGACCCGGCACACAAGTCTTATACTGAATCCGATTTCCTATTTTTTAAATTTTTAATTGTTTAATGATTTAAAATCAAATGTCTTTTAAAAATGATGGTTTATTCAAAATCATGCTAGTAAGTTTCATTCATAAAATAACATTTTAGATAGATATGCATATAGTTTTATTATTGAAATTATGATATATAAATTCCATATCGCAGTGAACATAAAAAGTTAGATACTAAAAATAGTAAAACGCGTGTTGCTGTAGAAATATAAAATCCATATGCTCATTGTCCACTTTTTTGACGTTCACTATAAATATCAGAAGTAAAAGATTAGATTATTTTTGAAAAAGAACCATTTTCAATTTTTTTCTTCGATTCAATGAAGTTTCAACAAATTTTTAAACATATAAACCAATCTAAGTAGAGAGCAGATTTTTATGCTAAGAAATTGTAAATATTTATGTATTTATTCCTTTAAAAATATGAGTTTATGAATAATTAACTGTTATAATAACATATAAGAAACTAAATCTAAATCTGAATCTAAATTATCTGTAAAAATATGTTTTTTTTCAATTTAAATAAGTTTGCTAATCGAAAAGGATCTATCAAGATCTGATGTTGTAATCAAAGCAAACTTTAATTTTGAAATTTCGAATTTGATTTTCTGTTGAAACGGGACATCAAAAGAATTAAAAAATTCTCATTCTTGATTAAATATGCTGGAATCGAGAGTTGTCAATTTAACAAAATAGTCGCCACTTAAAAATTTAAAAGCGAAAATGATAAAATTTTTCAGTTATCTGCAACATTCAATGAGATGACTTGTTCGATCGATAAAAAATCGTCGATTTATAAAAAATTGTTTGATTTTTGTTTGTTTGTTTATGCTCGAATCTCTTTTACTAAAATGTGCAAAATATTTGTTCTATTATTTACAATAAATGGTAATGGATCAAAAAATTTCATTCTAATTAATTAAATGTGATAAATTAAAATTCGTTCTTATTGCAAAAACATAAAAACTAAATGAAATTTTTCACTATTTTAATTAAACTCGACAGTTTAAATGATTTTATGCAATAAAAATTAAAAATTTTGCTTTTACGAATTTTAAACAAAAATAGCTTTTTGTGGCAAAAAAAAATAATTTTTTATGTTAAAAAATATTTTTCCGCTCTTCCGATCATCATAAAGTTCAAAGGCCACTTCATATCAAAATTTAGAATGAAGCAAAAGTTTATACAATTTTTTCATTCAGTTTAAAGAAAAGAAACTGTATAGAAAATATTATCAAAACTGTTTTATACCTAGAAAATGTATCTTGAAGCTTAAGATTCGTTGCGCGATAATCAAACGTGTGATTCTAGGGCCAAATGTCACAAGTTAAGCCTTATAAAGATATGATAAAAGCAAATTATCTGTGCTTAAATTGCAAATTATATTTACAGCCCCGAATGAAGCATTTTGTTGATTTTGTTTGGAATATAGAAAACTCAAGTATAGAAACACTAGACTAATAGTCAATAGCTCTTACAGTGCTTCAGTGAACCTTCTTCACATCACTTCATCTTACAAACGAAATTTGACTTATGCTTCAAGCAAACATTTGACTTCTTGAAATCAACTTGAGTTGACTTCTAATGTTTTGTTTTAATTAAACGAAACACTTTAAAAAGCTTTTGTTTAAATTCTTCTATCTTAAGTTATAAGTGCAGTAGCAACGAGGAATAAAGTGTCAACAAATAAAAATCAAACTCAAAATATTGTAACTTTTATATTGTTTCGCTTTAGAATGGCAAAATTTTCAACTCATGAGGTTCAACGTCATTTTTGTGGGCTTTTATTCAAGTATGTGAATTCCACAATGACTTTTCACTCTTTGACAAAGTAAAAATCACTTTAAATTCAACCACTTTAACACGAAAAGTATGCTAGTGAAACATTCATGACTTGTCACTCTTTGCTGTCTTTGTTATGATAAAAAAAACAGATAATGGATCAAGAATAAGTAAAGCTGATTTTAACTCAACATTTCGTTTATCAAACTACACCGCATTGATAACTGATTGAAAGCGATGATCAGCTCATTAACTCAATGTAGAAGTATAGAGTAGTGACAT
>NCKU01004537.1:0-12060 GCA_003675995.1 Dinothrombium tinctorium
CTAAAAATTACAAAAGCAGAAAGTATTTACGTATTAAAACAAATTTCTTTAATGATGGAGAATGTTTTCTTCTATTATCCTTGCCATAATTTAATCATCTATTTAAATTATTTATTTAAAAAATTTAATCATCAACATAAAAAATGATAATTGTATATATATCATTCAAATCAATTAAAATTTTTAAAAAATTGAGAAAATTGCATTGAAATTTTAGGTGCAAAACATTAAGCACATCTAAAATTCAGAGGGTATGAGTTAGGTTCATTTGTACAATACTAAGTAAAATTGAAATAATTTTAATAAATTGTTAGTGCATTAGAATTTCTTTGATCATTATTAATTTCATTGATATCAAGTTCTGAAGTTACTAAAATTTGATTTTTTTTTTCTTTTTTTTAACATTCAAAGTCTCATTCAGAGATCAATTTTGTGAAACTATGGATATATTTCAACGCCTTTACGGATTCGCGATAACTTGCAACTGCATAATTTTACTTTCATCAATTGAAGTATATAAAAAACAGAGAACTTAACGAAATTGAATAGATTTATTTAACCATTTATTTAGTATTTAATTGTTGGATAAATCCCTACTTAATGAATCTATTCAATTGTCATTTATTTAAAAAAATATAATTCAAAAAGTTATTATTTTTGTAAGCGCTGGTTTTTGTGGTTCTTATTAATTTTTTCTTTGATGCCTCAAGTAAATAGTTTGTATATGAAGCCTTTATTTGTATGTGTATAATTGTATATGAAGTCATAGTTAAGGTAAGGACGCAATTAAAATAATTCGAAGTAAAAAAAACTAACTTTTTGAAAAAATTTCAGCTTAACTCAAGAATTAGAACAAAATTTTTAAAATTGTTAAAAAAGAGATGAAAGAAAGGCTTGAAATAAAGTAAAAGAAAAGTTTTTAAATTAAATCTAAATGTTTATATTTAAATATTTATAGACATATATTTTAATATTTAAAGGTAATTGAAAGAGAAAAATTAAGAGAAACCTTGAATTAAGATAGAACTTTTTAACACCTGGAAAGGAAAATAAATATTTTGTTTCGCTTGCGTATATTTTCTTTTTGACAAAATTCAAAATACATTTGAAGAGGTACTGGATAATTTCTAAAGACGAGAGAAAATATTATAAATAATATTTTTAGTGTTGTTGTTTTGGTTGAAAATAATACAAGCATATTATTTAACTTAAATTTTATTATCTTTGTTATCAAATTGAGATAGAAAATGATAGTAAATTTAACTTTTGAAGTCAGACTTGTGATTTTAATTTTTGGCATTTGTTTTTGCACTAAAACAAGCTTGGATTTTACTAAAGAACGTATTTAATTCATTTCAGTTAATTTATTTAAATTAATTAATGAACTGTTAAAAGTTTTAGGCTATCAAGATGTCCAACTGTCTAAATCAGTGCGTGAACCATTTATTAATGTTTTGTTGCCACGACAAAAAGTTGGTAATTCTTCTGAATATTCTGCTCCTTTTAAAATTGAAAATGGAAGGGTTCTGATTGAATTTTTTCTTGAGGGATGTAAGTTGAAAACTTTTCAATTTTTAACAAAATTTAAAAATTAAACCTGATTATTCATCCAGTGATTAATGATGATGAATATATAATGTTACACAGAGCAATGAGAGAATTGCACAAATATACATGTGTAACATTCATCGAGAAAAGTGAAATTTCAAGTATGGGAGATTTTCGCATTATCATCTCAAAGCAAATAAATAAGTGTACAACAGCAACTTCTCATTATGAAACGATAATTTATCTAGGGGGTAAAAAACGTCATATACTTGAGGTACATAATTTTTATACTTTCAGATGGTTGCTGGACTTTCAAAGGAATCCTTCATCAATTTATGCATTTACTTGGCTTTCACCACGAACACGTGCGACCGGATAGATATTACTACATAGAAGTTTTAGAAAATTACGTTCAAGACGACAAAGTCAAACTTTTCAAAAGAATAGATCGTGCTGATAAGGACGTAACTTGGTACCAGAATAAATTCAAATACGATTTTCATAGCATACTGCATTACAAGCCAGATTTGTATGCTAAGTGTATCGGCTATCCAACATTCAAAATATATTCAAAAGCAGTGATAGAAAACTTTGAGTTAAGCGATATCGACATAGAGAAGCTAAAATATTTCTATAACTGTAGTCAAGTGAAATCTGCTTTAGATTACTATCAAAAATATATTGACAAGTTAAGCGATCGAAATTTTTGTTACAATCGTTTTCAACGCAGATTTTGCCCACAACGGAAATTCATAAAATATTCACAAGGATTTTCCTGCTATTTATATTATAATCAATCAGAAGTTGACACTGATTTTTGGCACACTAATTTTGGCCAAACCCCTTCAGAATACCCTGATGAAGATTCAAAAATGAACTTTTATTTGCATTTTGGATCTAGTTCAAAGTCATATAATCTTTTTCTATCGCAAGATATTCTTTATAATCATCCATATTTTAAAATAATTTTGATAGATAAATGTGGAATATTCAAAATTCCGAAGATCGATAAATACGAAATGTCTACTTCATATTGTCTTTCATTTGTTTACAAATTCTGGGGCTTTGGAGAAAAAACGCTGCAAATTGGTTATTTTAATCAATTTGACGAATGGACAGATATATTCAGCATAACTTATACTACAAAAGGGGCGCATAGGAATTGGCAACCTATGCATATAATGCAATTCGTTTCGTTTCCAATAAAAACTTTTGGAATTGGAGGCTGCATTACAAATGGTGGTAACATCGCAATTGATAATATTACACTTTATGAGTGTAATAGAGAACCACTTCATTATTACTTCAATCAGATTGTGGAGAGGAAATCACCTGTTGATTTTACAAAGAGAAACTTCAGAGTTTTAGAAGATGCCTTTTGTACAGCTTACGGAATAAAACCTCGCCATTTTTTTGGGAGCGAAAAAGAAGTTTAATGAAGTGCATTCCGTTTTTAAAGTGGGCGATCGTCGATTTTTGTTACATTAAACAAGGATCTGTACTTGGTCTTGTTTTTTTTTAATTTATATGAATAATATTCGAAATTCGTTAAAACATTCAAAATATAATTTATTTTGTGACGACACTGTTTTATATATAACAGGATCAAATTTAAAAAATAAATTATATCATTTACAAGAAGATTTAAATTCAATTTCAGGGTGATTAAGTCAAAATCAAATAATTATCAATGAAAGCAAGTGTAAATGGATGATAATAGGAACAAGAAAGAGTATTTTAACGATTGAAGATAATACAAGTTTACTAATCAATGGAAAAATTATAGAAAATGTGACAGAAATTAAATATTTAGAAGTGATAGTTGAAAATTTATCATTTGATCAACATTCAAATTGCATTGCAAGAAAAATAATTGGAATTTTATATCGCACAAGTGAATTTTTGCCTCCAATTTCAAAAATTTTTATTTACAACTCTATTGTTTTTTCTTATTTCAACTATTGTTCCTCAGTTTTCCTAATAAGTGAAAAGAGTCTACAATGTTACAGAAACTCCAAAACAAAGCTATGAGAATTATCTTAAAAACATCTCGCTTTTCAGAAAAACAAGAAATGCTTAAACATTCGTCGTGGTTTTTATAAAACATCGAATTATTTACAACAGTTTAATTCTGATTTACAAAATTCAAAATAACATGACACCGTCGTATTTATCGATAAATATAACATTTGTTTACATTGTACACGATCATTTTACTAGATCAAGTGAAAATTTTTATATTCAAACTGTCAGAACTAGAACAGCTTTTAAATCATTTTTGTTGGAATGTGACAAACACTAAAAGAGAGCACTTCGACGTATGATATGGGTGACAAACTTTTAAATATGTTTTTATACATTCAAATATGACAAAGAGATTGCATATCTGTTTTAAATTTGTATTCTCCTTCTTATCAAGTAGTCACAATATTTCCACTTATCAAAAAGATATAAATACGGGTGTAAATGCTACTCTCTCCCCAGTCGCGCCTTGATATTCGAAGAGTTCACTTAATGCATTAATTGCATTTTTGCTTTTCTGTAATAAACCGTTCTCTAACCAATATTCCGTATTTATTCGGTGCTAGTTTAACCTAGAAGTGCGTGCTAGTATTCCGAATAATTCTTCAATTTTTATACGAAGGTTTAAGAATTTTTAACAATCTCCCTTTTGAGTGCAAAAGAGCAAATTGTCTTTCCTCGTTTAAACTATAATGTTCAGAATACCTTAAAACAAATATTACTTTTTAATTTTCTTTATAAATTATAAAGCTTTCGATAGTGTTGCTAAATTAGGCTCTATTCATTCATAATTTTAATGAAAAAATTAAGTGCGAATAAATTAATTTTTCTGTGAACAGCAGGAAACTGAGCGCTGAAAATTGCAGCTTTGTATTTTCATAGAAAAACATGATTTTTAAGATGCCGAATGGATACATACATGTATGTATACTTGAGTGCAAGTTCATATGCACATATCTGGAATAAAAAAAAAAAAATTATCGACAATTGCACTTTATTTCAACATTTGATAAAAACTTATTTTTACGAGCTGCAATTTTAAGCAAAACAATGAATGCCTTTTAGTGATCAATCTTAACATAACATGTAAAAATAAAAATAACAATAATCTTAAAACAACACGTAAGACAATTTGAACTCTTTCTATCCAGGCAACTGCTCTAACTACTAAGCTGTCTAGTTTCCTTCCATTTTATTTTTCATCTCCCGCTAGAATTTTTTCCACATTATACATATAAATTTTGTAAATTTAATAAAATTATCACAAAATATGCCAGCAAGAGCTGTACAATTTTGAGATACGATGATCACCGAAACGAAAAAAAATTGCTGAAGCAGTAGAGCATTGTTAACTTGAAACTTTTGAATAAAGGTTATAATAAAACTACAAATCTTGATTAAATTCAATTGTGGCTCTCAAAAAACACATGTTGCTGTAAAAATATCAAATTGATATTCAAACTGTCCACTTGCTGTCCACTATAGATTTGACAGCTTTATTATGAGTGAATTGAATGAGTGGAAAAGCACTGTGGCAAATTTAAACATTTTTTCTTTATCTTTATTCTTATAATTTTCTATTCCAAAACAATAAATTTTTCAAATATAATCAATTAGTTTGCTCTACAACATCGATTTCCTCTTTTTCACACATCTTAATAATAGAGTTATTTGGAAGGCGCAAATTATGATAAGGAGAATTTTTACCTCTTGGTTCAGAACTACAATCGTAAATAGTAATATTATCAATCGCAATATTGCCTCCATTATTTATATATCCCTTGATGCCAAAAAATTGCGTTTCTTTAGCATTTACCATTATATGCAAAGCTTTCCATTCCACGTAGTCTATTTCGCTAGTTTCGATAAGATTGAAAACAATATCCCAACTTTTACGAGTGGTAAAGTGAACAATTTGAAGTCTTTTTTCACCATGACCCCAAAATTTGTATAGAAACGAGATACAGAAAAACTCATCAGGAAACGGAGGATTTTTTGGATAGTCTTGAATCGTCAATTTAAATATTCCGCATTTCTCTATCAATGGTTCACGGCGTTTTTCATAGGACCTGAAACTCGCTCCCAAGTGCAAGTAAAAATTTATTTTAGTATCATTAGAAGAGTTTTCCGATGGAGTAGGGCCAAAATTGATGTGCCACGTTTTAGGGTCAATCACATGGTTTTCACTAGTGTTTAATTGTATGTTTGTAAATCCTTGTGAATATTTTATGAATTTTAAATCTGGACAATATTTGCGTCCAAAACGATCGTAACAGTAAATGTTACTGCTTCCAATAATTTCATCAATATATTTTCCGTAGACATTAAGCGCTTTTGTCGCGAAATCACAGTTATAGAAATACTGAAGTTTCGCTTTGTCAGTTTCGCTCAATTCAAGGTTTTCGATTTGAACATTTTTCTCGAGAATTTCGAATGTTGGAAAGCCATCACACACCGCCAAATGTTCGGGTGAATAATGCATTATGCTATGATAGTCATATTCAAACTTATCCGCATACCACTTAGCGTACTCATCACTAGTAGGGTACTTCTTAAATTTACTCTTCAGTCCAGGGATTATATTGGTCCATAAAATTTTTATGTATTTATCTCTATCCGGTCGTACGTGTTCGTGTTCAAAACCTAGTGCATGCAGAATTTCATGAACAATTTTTGTGTGGGTCCAACAAGAATCTAAAATCATGAAAAGCAATTATTTTTTACCTCAGACAATTTTGATATTGAATTTTCTAATTACCTCCCAGAAAAATTGTTGCACCTTTATCATCATATGCTGTCGCACATGAATAGATTGGGCGCCTTATGAACGTGAGATGAAAATCGCTATTTGTCTCATTCTCTCTCATTATGTAGGTCAAACAAGTATATCGCTCTAATTCCTCGAATGCCCTTTTTAATTTTTTCTTTTGGGTATAAGTGAATTCTTCTAAATTGTGATATTCAAAATTATTAAATATTTACAGAAACAAAAAATTAATATCTTGCAAGGACACTATTCAATTGTCAATCAGAGATTTTTACCAAATTTTGCTTTAAAATACTTTGTACAAAACAAATCAGAGTGATTAATTTTAAGCGGTGGAATCATATCTGTTCACGAGACCTTTCAGGTCAAAGATCTTATTAACCGGTATACTTATGTAGCCAAAAATAACATCACTATGATTTACTTTTTATAAATTCTATTCGATTTTTTTTTTCTTTGTCTATTTCTCTTTCTAGTTAATTATCGTATATTTAGTATTATTAACTTATCCTCTACCTTTTTCCAAGAAGACTTCATGCAAAATACGACCATTTTCTATTTTAAAGAAGAAAAGATCTAGTAGAGAAGAGTTAGAAAGTATTCTTGGTTGAGGAATTTTAATTCCAGAGAAATTGAAGCGAGAATAACCTCTTCCAAGTAATTCTTCAGGATCATTAAAGCCTAAAACTGTTTGCAAAATTATACTTTCAAGATATTAAAATCAGAATTTACTTACTGCCTTTCATATAATCTAAATTTATTTCATAACAAAAACAAACATCAAAAGCGAAAATCAAAAGCCAGATCTTAAAAAGTGAATCGATTTTCATTTTTCTTATAGTCAACAGTAAAGTTTTGGAGATTAAAGATTTTGCTAGAACAATTTTTAAATAAAATTTTATTACTTTATTATTTACTTTAAGTTCATAACTTCAGTTATGAATTTTTTCCCCCAAGATATCTAATAATTACGCATCAAGCGCTTAACTTTTTAGCATATTTGCAGGAAGTAGTGCACTTAAATGAAATCAAATATTGATTTTTTCAGGTGTGGGGATATTTAAATATTCCTGATTTAAGTATAAAATAAAGGCAAAATCGCTTCTCATACATTGTGCTTAAATCATTTTTTATTGGCGAGAAGCTATTGCTCTTTCCTGAAAATGCATTTATTTTTCTGAAATGATACATGCAAAGCGTGACATTTTGGGCATTAGTGCATATTGTTAGATCAACATTTTCATAATAAAATTATTCACTTGTTATTTACATAGGAAAGCGTTTGCGGTTTATAAATTTTTACAATATTTAAAATTGTGTCATTAGAAAGAAACAGCAACGATAATTTGATCAGCAACAACGTATCAACTATATGGTTAACATATCACATTCTTCGCCTGCTCGATCTTCTAAAATTTTTAAAGAATAGAATTTGGCCTGATTTTTTCATAAAAGAATTAAATTTCCCTCAATGTAACGAATTGTCATTAAAATGAACAAAAATTTTTGCAGACTTATATTCTTTCTTTGACGCTACATTTTTTCACTTTTGAATAACCGTTTTCATCTTTGAAAACGCGATAATAATAATAATCATTTGACTCGTCGTCTAAACATTTGAGGAACTCTTCATCGTGAGTAATTATAATCAACTGAAAATTATTTTTTTGCTTGTGATCTTTCACAATTTCAGATATTGCATTTGCGAACGAATGTATATTTTCTTGGTCTAAATTTGTGGTTGGTTCATCCAAAGCTATTATTCCACAGTTTACGCAAAATATTTCGGCGAGTGCCAATCTTATCACTAAAGATGCCAAAACTTTCTGTCCCGCCGAACACCTTCCTCTCATATCCATTTCAACGCCATTTTTAACCATCACAACTCTGTAATTGAAGCTTCTTCGGGTTTCTGCACTATGTTCTTCGACATCAAATGCGATTTTAATAAAATCAATATCACTTCCTCTGTAAGTTTGGCGCCAGTATTTATACATAAGTTTGTTTATATCAGCCATTCTTCTTTCATGATATGTCATTATTGAATGATCCAAAGCTTTGTAGTACTTATCCATATCTTCGCATATAATTGATTCAACTTGAACTTCAATTAATTTTCGCCTGTAGTTTTCGCTTGCTTTCTGATATTTTTCTAAAGCCAATTCTTTTTCGATTTCGTTCGTCCGCTCCTTGGTGGGCCTCATATTTCCGTAAGCTCGATCCTTTTCACTTCTTAATTGCATTAGTTTGTTGCTTAGAGTATTCATTTCTTTCTTCAGGTTAGAAATTTCTTTAATTATTGGAGAATTATTGAGTTTTTCTTCTTCTTCACGAATAAATGTAAGTAACTCTTCAATTTTGCTTCTATACTCAAAAAGCTTTTGATAATTTTCAAACTCCTTTTGTTTCTTCATTCTGCTTATCAATTCATCGTTTAAACAATCCTTTCGTCTTGTAAACTCTTCTTTTTGCAACTTCAGCTGCTTTAATTTTTGCTCAGTTTCCTTTTGTTTTATTTCTATTTCGTATATCTTCTTTCTATTCTCTTCTTCTGTTTCCATTTCATCGAGGGAGTCATTTGAATTTTGTTCTGTTTGAAGTTTATGTAACTTCTCCTCTGCAATCTTTAGCTGTTCTTTGAAAAAGCTCGAACCATCATCAGATGAGTCTCCGACTAACTCTTTAAACTTTTCGACTGCTTCCTTTACTTGTATCGTACTTTGGAAATCGCGACAACATACAGGACAAAGTTTCCATTCTTCCATTTCTTTGATAGTGTCTGCCCACTTTGAAGTACTCTTGGTATTTGTCATTCGTTTTTTAATCCGTTGTATTTCTTCTTCGCAACAAACAATTTGACTTTTTCTTGACTCTTTCTTCATTAACTTATTCTGCAATTTCAAATCCATTCTCACCTTCAACTCCATCTTTTCTTTGTCGAAATTTCTTTGATTCTTATATTCTAGATTTATTTCACCCTCTAATCTTGTGATTTGATTCTCCAATTCTTGCTTAAAGAAATTCTTGCCTTCGGCATCATCAACATCTTTTGAAAATTTCTCAATTTCTATTTGTAATTCTTCCATAGTTCCAGTAAATGGTTCTTTGATTTTTGATTTAACTTCGTCATGAAATTTCTTGATAGCTTTTAACTTTCCTCTTTCTTCTGCAATTTTACTTTCAATTTTCGCCGCCTCTTGTTCTTTGTCTTTCGATTTTGACTCAATTTCTTTGTATTCGCTCTCAATTGGCTTTAATTCTCTTTCAATACGCTGAACAGTCTCTTTATGTATTCCTAATTTGATGTTCTTCTCGTTCAATTCTTTTTCAAGCTTTTCTTTCTGTTCTTTTTGCTCTGCGAACAATTGTAATTCTTTCTCTTTGAGACTTTGAGCATTGAGGTGTTCCTTCCTCAGATCTTTGATCTTTTTCAGCACTTTAACGTAAGACAAAGAGCCGAAAATCGCATCGAATTTCTCTTTAAGCACTTTACTTTCACTTAGAGGCCAATTAGAATCTTCTTGATGACAAAATATTACATTTGTCAACACAGCTTTCGAAACGCCTAAAAGAGTGGGCATTTCATGTTCGATGTCAACGCATTTTGCATTAACAATGGATCGATCGTTGCGTTGAATCGAAGCATCTAACGTTCGCATTTGAAAATGCACCTTTCCTTGTTTATTTTGTGCTTTTAATTCCAACGATCGCGTTATCACGGACTTTTGTTGCTGTGAATCGATGAATTGCAGCTTAACCTGTGCTCGAATAAGATTCGGCTGCAAATGAAAAGAAAAATGAGCAAATTAAGCTGCGAATGAACAATGACTGAAATGCTAACTTTTCTCATGAGTGAAGGGTCGTGAACCCATGTTTTGCCTTTAGCAGTGTTTGGCGGATATTCACCACTCGTCGCATACCGTAAACACTCGATAAGCGTGGTTTTCCCGCTTCCATTCGGACCCAAAATCAGTGTCAGCGGAAGAAAGCGCACCATTTGCGGCTGTTCGGGCGAAAAGCTGCGTATTCCCTGCACACTGAGTTTGTCTAACGATGTCATCGCTTTTTGCTCGCTGCTCGTTTATTTTAAATGACTTGAATTCAATTTTGAGAGATTTAAATTCGAAAAATGAATACAAAAATAACTTTTTACATTCGAATTTATTTCGAAATAAATGTTGGCGCTTTTTTTTAAAGAAGGGCTCATCTCATTATCACAAACTGTTATGATTTTTTAAAAGTGAAATCGCTAGTTTTCAATCGATTTCGAAAACAGCCTTTAAAAGCAACACACACGACGAATTAAAAGCGAACGTTATTTTGTCAAACTTGTAAGTTTTCCTTATTTTATGTTTTCATTTGTTATCTTTAATTTACATTTTGATTAGATCGCTAATGAGAGCAAAGTTTCACAACACGAGATGGCAGAAGCAATATTGAAGCGAAGAAATTCAAATTTTGTTTGACGTTTTTCAGTTTGATTTTTACGAAAGTTCATTTTTATCTTCAAATTATGCAAAATACTGCGAATCGTTCACCTTTTCACAACTTTTAACTTGTTTTTGTAAACTGTCGAAAATGTCCTTTCAAAAGTTTGATTAAGTTAGCTCGATAAACAGGCTCGTCGCAAAAGTGTTCATTGTGTTCAGCAAAAGTTTGAAATTTTTTTCTAATCAAACAATAAACGAAACGCTTTTTGCGCTTATTTGCTTTTTTATTTTCTTTGACGTTATTTTTGTTTGAATTATGTTTGAGAAACAACTACATGCATATCGTTTATTTAATTTGTGCCAAAACTGCAAAATTTCGCAGCAAATTTTTACGGTTTTCATCGTTTTTTTACGGCGCAAAACGCAATTAAAACGCAAAGCAAACCGTTTTTTGAAAGCGATAACGAAAGCAAAACAATTGAGTAATTTATATGCGTGTAAACATCGACAAGTTGTTAATTAATTCGCGAAATTTTGTCGATTCATAACCGTGACTGTGTTTAAAGCTGGCCTCGCATAAAATAGCGTTTAATTGAATCGAGAGTATCGAGTAGATAACAGTTACAAGCAAATTCTATGTATGCTTAATTTTTCGCATTTTGAATTTTCAATCGTTTTAAAAAAATTGTTCAGTTTTATATTTTAAAAACCTCAAATAAATTGCAATCGTTAAGCGAACGATCGCAATCAGTATGCACTCATTTGTGTGCTGAAGCATTAATTTTTTGAAAAGTTTTTGCGCCAAGAAAAGTTCGCTTTTTGCCATTTTTAATTGCTTCGAAAAGCAAAATTTTTGAAATTCATATTCGCAATATCGCTGATTTTTGTTTTTACCCTTTTTTTAAAGCATTAAATAATTCAAAACTGCGTAAAAAAGTAGAGAGTAGAATAAAAGCGAAAGTAGAACATGTATTTTGGTTTTCCATCTCAGTTTGATTTTAAGTAACATTTTTTTATTCAAACATTTCTATTCATCAAATTATAATTAAATTCGCATTTACGAAAAAGTTTGGAACATAATTTTTTTTTTACTTCGATCTCATTAATAAAGCAAACGTGATCAATGAAATTTTCATCGATTTTGACAAAAAAGAAAGAAATGAGTGAAAGCAGCAATAGTTAAGAACCACTTATTAATCTAATGCATAAGAGCGTGATCGATTTACAATTTCATTTTTTATTTTACCTCTTTGCGAAGAAAATATCGATTTTACGAGAAGAAAGTTTTTTTTT
>NCKU01004538.1:0-12058 GCA_003675995.1 Dinothrombium tinctorium
ATTGAATTTTAGCTATAATTTTCGACCAACTTGTAAATTTATATTATTCGCTAAGTTTTTTTACGAGATGCTTCTTGGGTTTGTTAAGAATTTCGGTAATGTTGGCTTTTGATGATCGAAACATTTTATTTTGAATCGGCTTTACCAGTTTTGATAAGATGAAATATTAATACTTCATAACGAATTAAGAGTGGCCATGAAACTACAATTGTATTAAGAACATACACTTTACGATGTTATTCCAAAAATTTCTGAATGACGTGTAAGTGAATGCAATAATATGACCAAACGACTAGTCAAATGTTGAATGAAAATTGATTGAATAGTTCGAAAGCAAAGCGCAAGTGATTGCAATGACGAGAATGTTCGTATCAAATTTATATAAAATATATAAAAGCACTTTTGCCTTTCAAAATTTCAAAACAAAATATAGCAAAATCTAGAAAATAATATTCACAAGAGAGGTTTCTAGAGTGAAGCTAGACAAAATTCACGAAATTTTCGTAATCATTTCGAAAGGTTGAAAGCAATCGTGCGATCATTTTTTAGCCAATTCTATACAATTGAGAAAAAAACTTCACTTCAAAATTGCAAAATTAAATTTAAATGAATAAATTCGAGATTAAGATGAAACCTCTAATGCTCAGCAACTTTTGAAAAGTATCGATTTTTAAGTTATCCATTGTACTACAGCCGATTCAAAAGAAAATTTTTCGATTATCAAATTTAGCTCTACTTCAATGCTTTAAAAGCGAAAAATGCGCCTCGTAACATACTCAAGAGTAAAAATGCTAATTTAATCATTTACGCCAATTCCTCGGAGTTGGGTTAGAATGTGTATTTAAATGTCTAAATACACAGATACGGTTTAAATGCCCGTGAAGATAATAAATCACAATGGTCTTATTTTAATTTTTTAAAAGTAAAATACGAACCAAATGCCGGTCGTTTTCTTTTCAATGTTAAAAATGACCGTAGCGATAGAAATTTTTCGGCTTTCCAAGCGTATGGCGAAGATTTCACGAATAGTTAAGTCTTGCATCAGGAGGTCGCCTTGTCATTAAATCATAACGCGCAACTATTTTAACTTTTATCTAAAATTTTGCTTGAATTCACGATTTAAAAAAAAATACGCGACTTCTGCTGACATCTTTTGACTGTAAATGTACTTGTTTTTAAGTGGTCGTTCAGTTTAAGTTATTTAGATTCAATTTCATTTTCTAAAAACTTTTCGTTAACATTGGAAAAAATTATAAAACATAATCGATATTTGACTCGAAAATGAAATATTGTTATAAATTGTAAACAAAGCGTGATTGTAAGCAATTGAATTCACTTTAATCGAGTGTTTCAACGATAAAATCATTGAATCTGTGATTTTGCTTTGAAGAAAATTACTCACATGTACTCCACCTCGATTCGAGCAAATTCTACCTTTTTATTTGATTCACTGATTGATGGAATCAGTAAAATAACTTGTTTTCAGGATTCGTTTGTTAATGAATTCAAAGAACAGATATCGTATTTAAGCGTAAATGGCAGAGGACCAAAAGAATTTAGTACACAGGATATTAGATAATTAGAATTATTTATTAAAGCTTTTAGTGTGGGCTCACATCAGAAAACATTTATTGACGTATTTTAAACCCATATGGAGTTAAAAATTTCTCCGTTTCAAATGTGCTTTTGTAAGAACAATTAATGCAATATACGATAAGCGCTTATGAAATAAAATAAATTAAATTATTCATAAAAGTTTCTTGTGATTAAACAGATTAAATTATGATTCCGGTAATAATAATGGCCGAAAAATAAATTTGAATCGTGAAAATGCACTGAGAAGCCGTAAAAATAGTTTGATTCAAAGCTTTTTGAATTATTTGCAATTAGCTTTGTTTCATTTTCCGACGAATCGAGACTTTATATTTTCAGTTTCGATGATACCTAAACTTAAGCCATTTTCGACTGAGACAAGAAAGTTTTCTTGTTTTTCTGCATTCTCTATTTCTGTATAAATTGTATTTTGCATTAATTGTGTTAGACAAATATGAAAGCAACCAATTGCGAAGAAGTGAGAATTTTGTTCATAAGATGGAGTTTTAAATAAAAGAACTTTTCTACTTAAATGAGGAGCAAAAAGTGTTGGTGAAAGAATGTAACTTTACGCTCGATCAATATTAAAGCTAATGTGAAAGTGTCTTCGGCACGCACGTGATCATACTGTGGACGTGTGGCTTGCTTTAACGTATTTGTTGACCGAAATCGCGAAGATAAGAAGCAAAATGCCAACGATGAGCAGCGTTATTTCGTCTAGCCACGAGTAACCGACCAAAATTTGAATGATGAACACGAGGATAAGAAGTGAGGCAGAGAGTACGAGTGCTTTGTAATTTTCTTTCAACACGCCCCAAATGCCGACGCAGTGCATGATTATTTCAATTGTGTACAAAAGAAACACGTACCATATTCTTCTGCCTTCCATCAGTACGCTGATGAAAAAATATGCGTAGAAAACACAATTCAATCCAATGGCAGCTGCTAGAATCCATTTGATCAGCATAAAGTTTGAACCAATTTTTGTCATTTCTTTTTTCGTCGCTTCTCAAAAGAAGAATCTTTTCGAAAAGCAAATAACCGTAACAGTGTTACAATACAAACTATTGATTGTGTTACGATTTGTAAAGTAACTTTTTATTGCTTTTTCGTTTAAAAAAAAGAGAGAGAAAAAGATGAAAAGGAAAAAGGATTTCCGCGCTTTGGATGCGTTGTCGCGCTTTAATTTCAAATATATACACGAATCGGTTTCCCAATTAACTTTAATTTTCGCGACGCTCGTGAATTGAATCGCGAAAAGATTTATTCATTTCAATCTTTCTTATTCCTGCTTTCAACAACAGTTTAATTTTTGCTTTAATGATAGCTTCAATTACGCTTGCTATATTCAGCTTTTTATAATAATCAACTTCTCCACATTTGCTCTTCATTTCCATCCATATTCTTATCTCAAGTTTTTAATTACCAGTTGCGATCTAAACACATAACACGCTTATCTTGTCAAATTTTCAAATGCATTTTCTCAGCTACAACAATTTCTCACCAATTTCACTGCATGTTTTTAATTTGTAATCTTATCTAAATTGCGCTTTTTATCCATTAAGCAATTCATTATTCGCTATTTAATTTCTCTACTTTCACTAGAAATACATCAGCAATGAATGAAACTATGAAAAAGAATTGCGAGTTTGCTCGCGCTTAGCGCGATTTATTTCTCGCATCGCGCTAAGCAAAATTATGCAGTGGTCAGTGAAGTAAAAATGACTTTGATCAAGAATGAAATGTGATATGTCAAGTTATTTTATAACTTACATATGAATGTTACCATATTTCCTCTCAATATATAGCATGCCGTACTCCTCCAAATAAGGCAGCATGCTGGTCAATTTAAGTTATAAGAGCATGACGAAATCAATAAAAATGGCCAAAATTGTTATCTAAAAAAATCTTTTTGAAATATGCTTACAAAAATGATCAAAGTAAATAAGCAAATTAAATTTAAAATTATATTTTAAATTACCGGTATAAAGTGAAAAAAGGTGATGTGGAAAGAGAATCGAATTTCAGGACACACCGGCCATATAATGTGAGGGAATACGTTAAATGTTAGTACGGTAAATACCTGAGAAAAATTAAAAGTTTTAAAATTTTCTCAATCAAAAATGAAATATTGTACAGCTTTGATCAATAAAGTTAAAAACTTGTCCTAATTTATTTCTTTAAAATTGAAAAAATCAATATTCATTTAAAATATACATGACGAAAGAAGCTAAAGCTTCTTCATTTCTCATTTCTTGTACGCATTCACTACAAATACAAGTTTTCATACAGGTTACATAAAAGTACATTTTCACTAACTTTTAACTTTAAGAATTGATTAAAATTTTGTTTTTACGAGATAAAGGATCCACATATTGAGCCTTTTTTGAAAAAATAAAAAACGATCGAACATCTTTATACTAACTTACCAACCATAACCAAAATGGCTCATTCCCATCCGAATACCATATCGAAAGTTTGTCATTAATGCGTCGATCCCATTACTAACTATTCCCATAGCGGTCAATACCAATCCATACCAGAATCAATCGCGTTACGTTCTCTTTATCGTTTACATTGTTTCATTTCCATTACTATGAATGATTGTCACCAATCCATACTATTACCATTTAAGTTAATGGCAAAAAGTGATATTTATTACTAAAACCATACCATGAACAACTTTAAAACAAAATTAATTTATTTCTAGTACATAAACAATGTTCACAAAATTTTTAATGTCAAAATGTTTTAGAATTACCACTTTTCGGTCTAAAACATATTTAAACTTTGATCTCATTTGTTTTTTATTTTTAAGAAGTTTCTCAACTCATTAGCTCAAGTTCTTTATTATAAATAGCTTTTGAATTTAGATATTAGAGGATTCAAAACAATAATCGTTTTGGAGCGCGATTTCTACAACATTGAGTGTTAATATTTGGAGAAAGAAACAATTCGATTATCTTACGCTAAATTTTCATAGAAGGGAGAATCAAATTTGATCGTTTTATCTTCTTTTTACAATGAATTAAAAATTTATAATTTTACTTTTATACATGCTGCAATGTACTTTATCACTGCCACATTTTTGGAACTCTTGCTGCGTATTTTGAAAATCAATGCACTGACTACGCTATTTTCGATATTGAATTTTCTAGTCGCAATAAGCAAATGCAAAAAACATTTTAAGCCTCATCTCGATGGTGAAACAGTATGCCTTTTGAATTAATACAAATATTTCGTTTAAATTCACAGCTTGCTTTTAATCGATTGGATAGATTTGCGAAGAATTACGAGTTGCTTAAAATGTTTTTACACGGCATGAGATGAAACAAGAAAAAAGAAATGTGAGAACGAACTTTTTTAGATTCAACTCAAAATTCTAGCTTAGTATACATTTTGGTGACTGAGTTGACAAGTACAATAGATAATAAAAATTGAAAAGTAAGTTCAAAGTAGCATTGAAAAAATTTTCACTCGTCTTTGAACTTTCTTTCGCAATCATTAATTAAAAGAGAAAAATCAATAAGATTTCCTATAAAATTTTCTACTAACGATATTTGAAATTAACAAAGCAAAATAAGCTCCTTGTTTTCAACTCGAGCTTGCGTAACATACATAATTAAAGCTAAAATTTTTGTTCAGTTACAATTCTTATTTCGTGCTTTCTGAAATCGCGATTCATTAAGAAATGAAATTGATGAAAACGGTTGAATTAATTGAGTTTTTTAACTACCACTTGACGAAGAATGTGGAGGAAAAGAAGCAAAAGAAAAGAATGATATCTATAAAGTGTAACACAAGTGATTGATGTGAAATATGCGATTTAAAAAAGCAGTGATTGCTTTGAAAGTCAATGTTTCGTATTCATTTCGCAACGCAAGAAAATACTGATGAGTCGCATTCGACGAATTCAATTTTGAGTGTCGTCTTAAAATAAAAGCAGCGCGCTACACAACACGCAAACAAAATTCTTACTACTCACAATTTGTCATCGCATTTGTCACAATGCAATTTGTACAATTTTTTCAGTGCTTCTTATTTTTGAGAGCAATTCAATTTGTTTAAACTAATTTAAAGAACGCTACTCAACTTTCGGCGCCTAACGCACGGCTACAAATTGTCCAGTTTTGTTTGCGATTGACACTTGTTTGCAAAGCGATCGTTTGCTTTTTAAGGAGAACGCATCAAACGATAAGAACATAAGCATAAGCAATTGTGTTCAATCATTTTCGACATTCGTTTTGAAAGCTAACAAATTGACAGAAAAAAGAAACGAATTTATTTAATCAATATGTTCAGAACGCAAACACAGATTGAACATTTCAAATTCGGTGATGTTGCGAATGCCGCTCGCTTTTTGCCTCTCCCAATTTGTATTCAAGAACGCGATTGAGCGATGAGAACGCATTTTTGCATTCGCTTTGAATCCGTACGTTAGCATTGAAAAGCGGTGAGAAGCTTCGATCGCAATCCTAAATTTAAAGTTCGTCTTGCTTCAATATACACGTTTCGAGTTATTTTTCCAATTCGTTGCAAATGAATGTGTATTTTAAAACAAGAATAGAGTGCATTTCACAAACAACAAACGTTAGAAACGCATTCTTGTTGTCAATAGCAAAAACAAGAAAAGCAGATCGCGATAACATTGGAATGTGTTTTAGCATCGTTTTGTCGCCTCGAATCAAACATTGTTTTCGCCTCGCTTTCGATTCGAAAACGCGGCGATCGAAAAGCAGTGAACTCGTTTTCTGACCGTTCGCATTCGAAAAGTAAAACTTGCGATTTTCGAAAATAGCGGCGATCGTATGAAAAGAGGATTAAACGCAATGCGAGCGAAACGTGACTCGTGTTCTCTCTGTGCACTCATTCATCGCTAGCATTCAATTGAATGCATTTCGCGAACAAAATGCGAGCAAATTTCGAAAGCGAAACATGTGAATGCTTGAATCGTGCGACGCCTTCGCGTTCGCGATTCGCCCGAAAAAGTAAACTTTTATGAATTCAGTGAATGTGCGAAAAGCGTACATTTTTCAAACTCTTAAAGTTTAAATCAAAAGTGAAAGAAAAATGCGAAAGAAGCAAAACAAAAAGCATTTCGAAATTTTTTTTGAATAATTGGTTGTCAGCCGATCGTACGAGTGATCGCACGCCGCCGCTCCGTGTGCCACTCGCTGCTCACTTTACTTCCGCCTTTCGATCACAAAGCGTCGGAAGCGAGCTTTGATCGCAACGCGATTGCTTCGAGGAACGAATGCGAGAAAACACCGAAAAAGAAAGAAAATCGAGAAAAGAAAGTAAAGGTCGGTGCGAAAAGTGCGAGCGTTGAGCGAGGCTCGACGGCGGCGCGACTGCGAGCCGTGCGCAACGCGGCGAACGAAGCTTTTTCGCGCAAACAATCGTTTGAAAAGTGTTCGTTTCGCGAAACGATTGAATCTGAAAACGAAGGCGAAAAGCGAACGTTTGAACGACGAGAAGGCGGTGAAAACGTGAGAAACGAGTGGAGAGCGAAAACGGCCGCGAAAAGCATGGCGAAAATGCGATGAAATGGTGGCGCGATGCGAATGAGCGTTGCTTGCAGCGAGTGATGTGTTTAATTGTGCTTTGCTCGTCGCAAACGAAAGAAGCGAAATTCACGACGTTCAATCGATGCCCGTTCGCAAGTCGGAGGCCCATCGGGCCCTGGAACTGTTAGAAGAGTACCACTCGAAGCTCGGCTCGCCGCAGGACAAACAGCTACGCAATGCAATCGAACGTGTGATTCGGATATTCAAGTCGCGATTGTTCCAAGCTTTGCTCGACATTCAGGAGTTCTACGAATTGACACTTCTCGACGACAACAAAAGTGTGCAGCAAAAAACAGCGGAGACGCTTCAAATCGCCTGTAAGTGGGAGAGCAGTCCTCTGATTGCCTCGCCGAGCGACACGCAGCCTTTGAGCCACTCGCGATCGGTCGGTGACCAGTCGAAGACAGGAAACGCGTCCAATTCGAACAAATACTCGCGTGGCTATCAAAGTGACGAAGACATATACGCGAGTGATAACCGTGTGCAACCTCAGGCCTGTGACAATTTCAATTTGAACCTCGCCTCGAGTTTGGATACGCTTTCGCGGATCGAACAACACTCGACCGCTCATATTCCCGAACCACAACCGCGCACTTCGCAAAGCCACTTGCAACAGGTGCATTATAACAGGCCTGTGGTCGAGAGTTTGATTGCGAACGTTGGCGACTCTCCCAGTCGTCGAAGTTTCAACGAAAACAACTTTGCGTCGCTGCCAAATGATAACAGTATCGGCATCGCGTCGAGCCATCATCACTCTCGTTCGCAAACAACGCCAACACCTCCGCAACCGCAGCATTTGCTTGCGCGCTCAATCGACGGAATCGACTCAAGTCCCGTTCTTGTGAACCCGACAATGGCTTCCACTAAACCTGACAGCATTCCTTTAAATCTTCCCTCATCGCCATCTTCGTGGGAATTCGAAGAAATCATTTTAGAGCGCGGCAATGCAGGCCTCGGCTTCTCAATCGCCGGTGGCACAGACAATCCGCACAAAGCGGATGACAACAGCATTTACATAACGAAACTTATTCCAGGAGGTGCAGCTTCGGCCGACGGCCGACTGCAAGTCGAGGATATAATTCTCAAAGTAAACGATGTCGACTTAGTTGAGGTGCCACATAGTGTCGCCGTCGAGGGACTGAAAAAGGCCGGCAATCGGGTGCATCTTCTCGTCAAACGGAGGAAAGAACCTCAGTATTTTCATCACAGTCCGCAGCAACCACCGCTCACCTCTCAAGTGTTGAATATTGAGTTGCTCAAAGGCAATAAAGGTTTGGGTTTTAGCATCGCAGGAGGAATAGGGAATCAACACGTGCCTGGTGACAATGGCATTTATGTGACAAAGATAATGGAAAATGGTGCTGCACATTTAGACGGGCGTCTGGATGTGGGCGACAAACTAATTGCAGTGAACGGCAAGAACCTCGATAATGTGACGCATGAAGAAGCAGTGGCCACGCTGAAAGCTACCTCTGACCGAGTGCTGCTAACGGTGATAAAGTGCAGAGCCTCGATGCCGATTAACTCGTCGCTGGGTTCGCATCTGACGAGTCGGAGTCACTCCTCGCTGTCAGGCACTTGCGAAGGGACGACACCCCCCATCAGCCATGTGGCTGCAACTTCAACGCGATCCCTGAGCACTCCGCCTTTGAACGTACAGAGCGAGTACACAGCGGCAAAAGTGGGCAGCGAAGAGGAGGTGTGTTCAGAGCCGAGGACGGTGACGCTCAGCAAAGGACCGACTGGGCTTGGCTTCAACATTGTGGGCGGTGAGGACGGCGAAGGCATATTCATCTCGTTCATCCTCGCGGGCGGACCCGCCGATCTCAGCGGAGAGCTCCGACGGGGAGATCAAGTTATCTCCGTCAACGGTATCGATCTGCGTGAAGCGACGCACGAGCAGGCAGCTGCGGCACTGAAAGGAGCAGGACACACCGTTACTTTGGTCGTACAACACAACCCCGAAGAGTACAACAGGTTCGAGGCGAAAATTCACGACCTCCGTGAACACATGATGATGAACACCACTGGTAGCCTGAAGACCAGCCAAAAGCGTTCATTTTATGTCCGCGCGCTGTTCGATTACGACCCATCGCGTGACTCTGGTCTGCCGAGCAGAGGATTGCCATTTAAGTTTGGAGATGTGCTTCATGTGATCAATGCCTCTGACGACGAGTGGTGGCAGGCGAGGAAGTTACTACCTGACGGTGGCGAAGAGGCTGGTTTCGGTATCATTCCCTCAAAGAAACGTGTCGAACGTAAAGAAAGGGCACGACTTAAATCAGTGAAGTTTACAGGAAAAGCGAATTATGCCAGCGATGGCAAGATTAGTACCATCGACAGAAAAAAGAAAAACTTCTCATTTTCGCGCAAATTCCCGTTTATGAAGTCAAAAGATAGCACGGAAGATGGTAGTGATGTGGAGCGCGATAGAAGTCCCACAAAAGATATTCCAAGTGCTTTGTCAACCGGCAACGTTGTCGCAGCTGTTAATTCGGGTGATTCTGAAGTAAATTCTCTCAAAGATGAAGTGATTCTTTCTTATGAAGCTGTGGTGCAACAAGAAATAGATTATGCTCGACCAGTGATAATCCTCGGACCGTTAAAAGACAGGATCAATGACGACTTGATTAATGAACATCCAGAAGAGTTCGGTTCGTGCGTGCCTCACACCACAAGACCGAAGCGTGATTACGAAGTGGACGGCCGTGACTACCATTTTGTCGCCTCTCGGGAGCAAATGGAAAGGGACATTCAGAATCACTTGTTCATTGAGGCGGGCCAATACAACGACAACTTATATGGAACGTCGGTCGCCTCTGTGCGCGAAGTTGCTGAAAAAGGCAAACACTGTATTCTTGACGTCAGTGGCAACGCTATAAAAAGGTTGCAGGCGGCATCCTTGATGCCAATCGCTATATTTATAAAACCAAAATCAATCGAATCGATTATGGAAATGAATAAACGAATGACAGAAGAACAAGCGCGAAAATTATACGAACGCAGTGTGAAGTTAGAACAAGAATTCGGCGAATACTTTACCGCAGTTGTTACTGGTGACACGCCTGAAGAGATCTATGCAAAGGTAAAGTTAATCATTGCTGAAAATTCGGGTCCTCGTATTTGGATCCCAGTTAAAGACAAACTGTGAGATTACTTGATTTTTCACTTAAATGGATATCGTCATGAGTGAAGCTACACCAAACACATCGCGATCGATGAGAGCGTAATGGAGACCAGCGGCCTCCCTTCATGCAACATCGATTTCATCCCTCTTCACGTCGCGTGCAATGAGAACATTTTATCAAATCAGCTTCTTTAGTACAATTTGGCTGCTTTCTTTTCTTCCCTTTACTATTCCTTCTAATTTTATGTGACAGTAATTGTTTTCGTTTTCTTCGGCCTGTCGTTAAACTTCTTGTAAAAATATCCTCTTCCTGTAATTTGTCAGCTTCCGCTGTTTTTGCCCAAATGCAACGTGAACAATAGTAACCTATTGTCAAAAAGAACATGATGAATACGCGAGCACAATATTTTTGATCAGGTTTCCACAACTCCGGAGCTCATTTTCGGCTTCAATCTCATATAAAGCGTGTGATTAAAAGTGCTGAAATTCTTGTATACTTTCTTCGCGTACAAAACGAGCTGCACATTGAAGGATGGAAAATAATTGTTGCATCAAGAAAACAGGCGTCACATTACTTGCAAAATTATTTCTATCAAATGCAAATCAATCACGATCAAATTGGAAATACGACCTTCACACTTATGGAGTTCAGTCAATGATTTGATAAGAAATTGGTTCTGAAAATATATGTTACGTTGTTGAAAGTGGTCCTGGCGTCGATTTGATCAAATCCTTTTAGACTCACTATTTTATTTGTTGCTTTCCAATTAACTTTCTTATGTCATTACCTTGCAAGTTATTAAAGTGATAACGTCTCCTTCACAAAAATTACTTTAAATACAAGTGTGAAACATTGTTGCAATTACCATTTACGACGAATAAAAAAGGAATCGGTTTGATAACTGTTAATGTTGCGCGTACTGACGATTGTTTCTCTTGCTTACAATTATTTATCATCATTCGAAAGCATTTATAATGTAGCTGCATTTCTCGATGGAAAACAGCGTCAAATGTTCTTCAACTGATTCAGCTGTTCATTCTTTAATTTTCCACTTTCTAGTTGAGATCTGTACCTCCTATCTGAGTAAATGGACACATCTAACAGTCTGTAAACATGCATATTCATCGCTTTTTAATTATAGATAAAAGATTCGCGGACGTTCGCTTACAAACATTCGGACATGCTAATATAATATTCCATCTATATCTGTAACGAATCATCAATCGTCATGTTCTTTTGACATCAAAAAAATCTTTTTACAGAGTTTAACTTAAGCGAAAGGTAATGCACCCATTTGGTAACCAAATCGATCGGAGAGCGGGTGATTCTTACTATGTTCCGTTTTCATCGCTTGTTGCTGAATTAAGCCACACGAAAATCAAAATACATTCTTATTAAATGTACTTAAAATTGGTCACAATGAACGATGAGTTTCTTCGTATAAAGTGCATTTCTTTTTTCTTACAAATAACTCATCTGCTATTGCCAACCAATTTCGTAGAAGAATCACAAGGGTAATTGGAATCATGCATCTCGAGTTTTACGATGTAAAACGAGTCGAAATTAACACAACCAATGCAGGGGTGAAATATTGATAAAGCGGCATTAATCTGGTATTTGAGACGTAAAGCATTAAAGTGAAAAAAGGGTCGCAATTCGAAAAAAATTATTTGACCGTTAAATAAATCACAACAGTCTCCAATCGCGTGCCAATAATGGCTCTTTGTGATGAATGATTACACTCAAGGAAAGAGAAAAGTTTACATTGTT
>NCKU01004539.1:0-12058 GCA_003675995.1 Dinothrombium tinctorium
GATGCCACTAATAAGACATATAAACATGAGAAATACTTAAATCGTTCAAAAGTACCAAACCCGTGCAAAAATACCAAACACGTGCAAAAATACCAAACCCGTGCAAAAGTACCAAATCCAACCTAACCAATTTTATTTATTGAAAACCCCGACAGATGCATAAAAACACTTCATGATGTTGAATTTTGTGTACTTTTAGTGATTCTGCGCATGTCATAATGTAAGGCCCCAAAGTAAAGAACACCCGTAATTTGTTCAACACTACATAAAACATACTTCACTGCGAAGTGAAACTTTTTTCTGTCCACAATAAAAGTAGATCAGTGCTCACATATGTTCTATCGTATAGATAAAAGCGAATTTTGTCATAAGCGAATAGAATAGAATAAGCCTGGAAGCAGCAAATTAAATAGTTTAAAACGGGAGAAAATTAAAATAATTTATGCAATATCCAATTGCACATTTTTGAATTTTCAAAATATTCGAATAAAAAATCTTATTTCATTAATCTAATGTTAATAAGCGTTGATTAATCAATTTTTTTGAATGAATGCATTTAGTTTTGCAAATCAATCACCGCAATCAACTCATTCATACATCGCGCAACGCACACGATGTGTTCAGCGAGCGAGCGATCGGCGAACGCATCAGCGAACGATGCTTTCACATCTCTCTTCATTTCATTCACACTCTTCGCTTTGAACATTAATCGAATGTAATTTTACAAAGCAACGCCTCATTAGACTCGAACGATGGATACACTGACGGAGAAAGAGAAAGAATTGGTGTCGAAAATAGAAGCCGGCAAATTGGAAGAAGTCGAATCGCTGCTTAACGATCGCGACGTGAAAATCAACAAAGTGGACGAGAATGGAATGAGCTTTTTACATACGGCAGCATACAGAGGCAATGAAGCTATTTGTCGTTTACTGATCGAACGCGGTGCGAATGTTAACTCGAACGAACACGTACACTCTTATTCTCCGCTGATGTTCGCCGCCATCGGTGGTCACTTACGAGTGGTGAACTGTTTGCTCGAAGCTGGCGCGAACGTTAATCATGTGAACTCTGTCGGTAGAACCGCTTCGCAAATGGCCGCTTTCGTCGGTCAGCATCAAGTGGTTTCGATGATCAACAATTACATTCCGAAAGAAGAGCTCGAATACTTTACAGTCGTACGCGGACTCGAAAAATCGCCTCGCCTCTCAAAAGAGCTTTTGAATCCGTTGCACTCGTTCATTCGACAAACAAACATTAATCCTGTTCGCTTAACCATCAATCTTTGCAATTATCCCGAATTGATCGAGAACGGTAAACAAATCGTCAATATTCTTGAATCGCTGTGCGAACGTGAAATGAAGAAAGCGGATCCGAATGAAGTTCTTGCGTTAAAATATCATTATTTTCAATTTTTATTTCGACACATTTTGAAGCATATACAAAAATGTAATGAATCGAAAGACGAGAAATATGATTTGCGCAAATCGTGCGAGATTTTAATTAAAAAATGGATCAAAGGCAGAGACGTTGATGATTTTCCGCTCGCTTTGGAAGCATTTTTACGGCAATCGATTCGCGAATTTCCGTACCGAGATTCGGCGCTGTTTATACAATTAGTGAAAACATTGTCTGGCGTTGAAATGGGCAATGAATTGAGCGCTTTAACGATTCTTTCGCAAACAGTCAATGGTCAGAAAGGATTCGATGACTCGAGTCCTGTTTGCGCTACTTGCGGTGAACCGAATCCGGGTAAGAAATGCTCTCGCTGTAAGCAAGTCCAATATTGTAATCAAGATTGTCAACGACTGCATTGGTTTACACATAAAAAGCATTGTTTTGTGTGCAAAGAAGAAACGGAAGAAGAAACGCATAAACAATCTACAGGTGAAGAAGATAAAATGAAAAGTGAATAATCTTCATTCAGTTCAAATGTGGTGCGTTTTTGTGGATTGTTTTTCAAAAACAGTTGTATTTGAAATGAAATAATTTATTGTCAACTCTTTGTATGTTAAATTTTAATTACAAATCTTTGTTGCTAATTAAATATGAGGTCTATTTATATCATCATGATCATCATTAAAGATCATGATCAAACAAAAATCCAACAATTAAATTATGTTATTTCACACCTTAATTAACTTCTACATAATTAGTTGAATTTCTTATTTGATGCCAACTAGCATCGGGCTTATTGAAAAAAATATTTAACAATCTCGTCAAACCCGAAATTGGCGCTTCGCAGATTGGCAGTCAGCCATAACATCTCTTCCTTTAAAAGATACTTTCTCAAGCAATGATTTTAATTGATAAAAATTGCTTCGATACAAGCCATGTGAAGTAACGTTTCTCTCTTCTCATTTGCACCTCTTTTTTCTGCGAGATTTACCATTGAGGTTGTTTCTCTTCGTTTTCAGAACCTAAATCGATAAAATCTCTGCCGTCAGATTCTGAATCAGCTTCGATAACATCCACGGATTAAAAATTATTTTCTTTCAGTTTCTAAGAATTTATCGAGTTCAAGACGTTTATCTGCATCGATTTTTTTAGCCAAACATGTTCGTTAATCGTGCAAAAAGAGTTTTAATCTTTGCAAAACAATTGAACAAATTTATTACAAAAGGGTTTATCTAACGACGATACAATTTATTAATATATCCTTTTGTAATAAAAAGATTTAATTTTGTCATATTCATACTCAATTAGAACCGAATCAAAGTTTAAAGCAATTTTGACTTCATAATTTTTTAATGACGATTGAGTTCTTCATTAATATTTCGGCGCATAAGCTTCACTAAAGTGACGCAATGCTTTCGTGAAATCGTTCGACCGAAAGAAACGTGGATTAGCGGCAAAATTTGCTATTGTCGGGTTTATCCCCAAAAATTAATTCAATTTTAAATACTCGCTTGCTTTAATATAACAATTGAATCATGAATTTAGCGGAAAATAATGAGAAACAAAATTTTTGCATACAATAGGAAGTGTTGCACTCAATTGAACAGTCGCCGGTGAAATACCCCAAACAGAAGCGATCGCATTGCGGCATAACCCTAGAAAAAAAAGGAATGAGAACAAACGCGACGAAGAAACGAGCGAACGTTGAATTTGAATGTTAAAGAAGCTGTTTCTAGCAAGGAATCGCGGCGAAAGCGGTGATGTAGTGTAAATTAAGCGAAAATCGTCGAAAAGAGAGGAGGAATGGCAAGCGCCGGAGGCGTGACTTTGAATTTAGGCGATTGTTCAGCTTTTGAAGATCAGCTGCTTTCCGATATTTTCATTCGGTCGGTAGTGAAGCAAATGTCGAAACCGGAGAACAGTTTGAACACGCTTTCATGGCGGCGATTACATTTGAGTCGTGCCAAATTGAAGGCTTCTTCGCGAACCTCGGCCTTACTCTCAGGTTTCGCAATGGTACGTTGCGGTTTGTGGCGATCGCTTTTGTTTATCTCTTTTTTGTCACTTCTCCTTTTCTTGTCTTCTTTTTTACGCACAGCATTCTTCGACAGGTTGCAATGGTCGAGGTACAGCTGAATACAGACACCAAAGTTCCGTCCGCGCTTTTGATCGCATTTAGCCTTTGCACCACGCTGCTGGTCTCCGTTCACATGTTGGCTTTGATGATATCCACATGCATTTTACCTAACGTCGAATCGGTCGCTTCGGTGCATGGATTGACTGCTGTGAATGAATCGCCGCACGATCGGCTTCATTCGTACATCGAAATTGCGTGGACATTCTCCACCGTTTTTGGCATTTTTCTATTCTTAATCGAAATCGCTATTCTTTGTTGGGTTAAATTCTATGATCTTGATAGCGGTAAACAGGCTGCACTCGCTGCCACCATTCTTTTGGTGCCAATTGTTATCGTTTTCATCGCATTTGCGATTCATTTTTATCGAAGTTTAGTAAACTATAAATATGAGTGGTCCGTGAATAGTTTGAAAGAATTAGAATTGATGATGTCTCAATTTTCAAAAGACCAATCAGTTCCTCCTCGTGATGATGGACCAAATACGCCGGCAAGCGTTCATGGTCTTAGTACCGCTGGAGGCGGTATTGGTGGTAATCGAGGCGCGGTTGGCGGTGATATTAACGGTCCTTCTGTTATTGTTGTTTGACAAAAGTTACTAATGCATTTGTTCTAATATAAATGACGACCAATTTGTCATCACAACTATGAAGTCAACCAAATATCGGCAGTTAATTTCGCCAATTCTTTTTATATCGTTTTAAGTTCGTATCATTTGTAGTTAGTACAATTGGCTGTTTTATCGATTTACTTTCGCTACGCATCTGCTAAGAGATTAATTCTCCGCAAACGTAAATCATGTAAACATTAATTGTGAAATGCATTTTATTTCACTTTTCATTATGAAATTCAATGTCACGTAATAAGTGACTGTCGATGCCAAATAACCAGATGATTGCAAAAGAAAACCGCTTCGTCTATGATCATTAAAACGATATTTAATAAATTTGTTTTTTTAATTAAGCGTGAATTTTTAATTCGATGAGACAATTGTAAAGCCTATGTGCTATCAAGTTATGTGATTTTTAATTGTCCTGGTCTTATCTTCAACTTATTTCCCACTTTTATTAATCATTCGATTCATAGCGGATAAAAATCATTACTTCCAAATATTAAACACTCACCTTATACGTATCATTACGCCTCAGAGCACTTAGAAATATTTAGCACAGGTACAAATAGCTACAATTGAACCTCGTTTGTAATAGTGAAATTTCGCTAACCAGCGATGGATGAAACATGTAATAAAATGGGTGGTTTCAAGTGGAGTAGATATTACAACACAATAAGGTGTGAAAAATTTTGTTCATAAAAACCAGCGATTCGTGAAAAAAAAATTCATAAAAACGAAGTTTGATTACAGTACTCAATTTTACATTTTGTATTGAATTAGCTAATTCCTGAAGCTGATCAATTTTGTACATGTCTCTTCCATCGCTGTTCGCTAACATACATGAGCTTTGTTATCATCTCTTATGAACTTATGATTCTAATAGAACGAATTTTTCTATTTAAGTTGATTCATAAAAAGTTCTAACTAAATCGATCTCATTGAAAGTTTAGTTTAAGTGCGTATTCATCAATCGAACTTTCGATTGAGTGTGTGAAACTGACAATTCCACCGATGATAAATTGATAAATGACAAAATTTAAAGAGTATTTGGGATTAGTAATTGCAATTAATAGCAAAATTGTTTAAAAAAAAAATCTTAAAATGATCGATTTTTTCAATATAAGCAACTAGTTCACTAAATAACATGATAATTGCATTCTAACTACTTTTCTAATCAAAATACCCTCTTAGTAGATAAGTGAATTGATCAATTGCCGAGTGTTTCCCACGAAAGTCTTCATAAATGTACAACACGTAAAAAAATGATGAAAACAATCTTCACAAACTTTTATTTTTTGATTGATTTTATAAACAAAATATTTGATACTTTCACTCAAAATTTATGATTAAGTTCAGCACTTGAGGGGTGCTGAGAGAAAAGCATTCGATCGTTTTCATAATGTTGATTGCTTTAGACGATTTAACAAATTAGCGTTGTTATTTCAGTTGTGGCGTGCACTTTAATCACGAGAGCATTTGTTTTAGACAACACTCACGTGTAAAGAGAATTATATTCGTAAAGTTTCGTACTTAACTCTCTGCAACAACAGCAAGCGATTATCAATTCGTCGATCGCCAATTTGATTGCAAAACTTGTGCATAAAAAAAACGCTTTGCTCAATACACATTTGCGCGCCTTTCGCAACCCCAAGTTGATTCTTAACTTAATCGTCGCTCCACTCTTCACGAACTCGATATTATGCCTCATTATCCAGTGTCCAGCGTGTATCCATACAACACACACACATTACTTTTCAACAACACTTTCGTTTGCACTTTTTTCAATTAGATCTCAACACTTTATTAAAATTTAATAATTTACATGCCGCTAAAAATCACTCACTGCACATTTCTATGCATGAAAAATTTGTGCGCAAAATTTGGCTAAAATCGGTCATCGGTTAAAAGTGTCCCTTGTAAGCCAAAGCATGTTACAATTGAATTTATTACGTATTTTACTATATTTGGATAAATATTCAATAAATTAATTTATTGTACTTAATTTAAATTAAAACAATTGAACATTAATCTGTCCACTTATCAACGTTCATTTTCATATCCGCGTGTAAGCATAAACACATTTTAGAAATCACACGGTTTATCGCGTATTTAAAATGCTCATTCATGAGCAACATCATCAACATAAACAACTACAACATTATATGACTATTCTAAATTAAATAACGGCTAATTTTTAAAATTCTAATTAAGAATATAATTTTTTTTTTAAGTTTCTGTAAACCATTTTGAAAAGTAGCTCTTCGAAAAAAGGAAAAATTAATTTGGTTCACACACGTTTCAGTTTTAATTAATTTTCTTTATGTTTAAAACACTTAAGAGCTAAGCAAAAAAATTTATTATGTGAAGAAATTCGACTAGGAAAACATAAGAATTCGATTGTAATTTGTCATTGTTCACGTTTGTTTAATTTTTGTTTGTTTTTTTTTTATTATAATTAATTTAACTTGCGCATAAATTTTCATTTATCAATTTCTTTAGTAAATTTCAGCTTCTTAATTGTTTGCCACTTAGAGATTAATTTCTTTCGTGGTTTATTTACATTATTTTCTCTCTTTTCTTCGCATTCTCCCGCTTCTTCTAATAAAATTTTTTAATTATAATTACGCACGAAAACTGAAGCATATAAATGCTAGAAAAATGAATTCGCGTAGCATTAAAAAAATTTAGTTTAGCTAAGATTAGCGACGAAAATGGACAAAGCAGTTATATTAAAGTTAAAAGTTATAAGCAAAGTAAATTCATTACGAACTCAAGTGAAGCATTTCTGGTTTTCGGACGAACCGAGAGCAAATTATGAAATAACAGAGATCAGAGATATATTCACACATGCATTCAATTGTGTTGCTTTTGTGAATAAAAACTACGACGATTATCTAAATAGAAAACCGAAAATTAGTCGAGTTTTGTTCGCGCTTTTGGTGCATTTACTCGAGATCATCGTGTTTATTCGCTGCTCAACTTTAATGGTTTTGAGGAACGAATCGACTTTGGTACTTCTCGGAGATTTCGCTGCGAGTCTCGGAAAAGGAGCGATGATTCTACATTTTCTCGAGAGTTGCTTTGCATTTATCGGCATTTATTTGCGTGTCGTTTTACTAATTAAAGAGCGCAAAAACGAAGCAAACTTCTTTTGGTTTTATCGATCATTCACGAGACCTTTGAATTCCCTCGAAGAATACAACTTGCTGATGAAAAACTATCGCTACTTTCGAATTCGATCGGTGCTGATGCGAAAATTCGTGAAAATCTCCACTTACGCCACAGCGTCATTATTAGCCGCACTTTTCTACGTCTTGAGTATATTTCAATCGCTAAAAGACGGCTCGTTAGTCAATTCAATATTTTACATTTCGTGGGCTACAATGGAATTAATTTGGTTCATATTTGATTTTAGTTTTGTTTTGTTTCTCTTCAGCTTCGGCTACTTGCATTTATACTACATAACATTGCGATATCGGCAATTAACCGAAAGAATTGCTCAATTTGTTGTCACGCAAAATTTGACCACAAAAATAATGCAAATGGCGATTAAGGATCACAATGAAATTACTTTGTTTGTTCATGAAACGAATAAAATTGCGCGCTATTGTCTGTTCTTGATGACGTTTTTGGCAATTTTCGCTGATTGTCTATTTTACGGAGGCTTCTTCACCGACGGTTTCGGACAAATTCTATTCAAATACTTTCTAATATCTGTCGCTTTTCAGGCGATTTTCTTCTTGTCGGTCATATTTTTCGTCGCCGCATTGATTAATTTAGAGGTATTCAGAGGTTTAGAAAGTTCTGCTAAAATTTTATTTTTCATTTTTCCTCGTGAAAGGCTCATAAATGTAAGGATTCTGTTTACTCGATTTCAGCTCGTTTCGATAAGCTTTCACTATTAGCGAAAAATAAGGTTTTCGAAATGCATTTTCGACTTGATAATTTACTTTCGTTTTTAGCTTCACGCATTCATTGCGCGATTAGAAGGACCTCCGATTGGCTTCGACGCTTGGGGAATGTACGATTGCACAATCTACGAGTTTTATCTGGTAGAATGTATTAATTCAAAGCTAAAATTTTACGATTTCTTTCTTTAGTTTCTGGTCAGTAGCATTTCAAATTTCTTTCTTATCGCCGAATTAGCGAATGAGATTCTCGGAGTTTAATTACAATTAAACATAATATCATCATAATCACTAAGAAAATTTCATCTATTAAATGTGAAAAATCGTTTTATTCGTTAAAAAATATTCTCTTCTGCATTATTTCGATGATTTTGTTAAATTCACTTCGCACGCAAGTGTAAATCAAAATAAAGAAATTTTTCGAGTTTAGACTATCAAAAACATTTAAAATATTTATTGAAAAAAAATCATAAATTCATAAATTTAATTAATATAACGAATGAAACATTTATTTTAAAAATTTGTATTTAAAAATCTGTTCAATTCGCATTCGTTTTTTGAATGACAAAAGAAAGGCTGCAATTCATTGAGAATTTCACTGTAAGTTTCGTTCAAATAATAGAAACGCGTGAAGTAATCATGTTCGCATTTTGAATATAATTCAATGAGCAATGAAGCTCCATAAGGCGGTTGATATCCGTTAAATACGTGCAATAATTTGAGCAAAGTTGCAACATTAAAATCGTGCTACACAGTAAATTAAAAATTTCGCCTTTTTATGATTGAAAAACTTACCGTTGAATATAAAATTAGCTTTTTATCGCTTCTATGAAATTTTGTTTTCTCCAGAATTTTTGCTTTTATCTCATGCAAAAGCAAATCTACGATTAAAAGATGAGATTAATTAAAACAAGTCAAAAATGAAAAAAGATTTGTAGCAAAAGCTTATATTTGAAATTATTAAAATCGTTAAATCATATGACGAAGGCGTTTGATTTTTGTTTACCCGATTTGTTTATTTCACATTTATTTTCAGTAAGAAGATCGAATACAAGTATTCCAAGCGAATCGACTTGATTGTACAAATTTTTGTTTATATACTCGAATATCGGCAAATTTTCCGCTTTAGCCGCTTCGAAAAACGATTTCAATTTAAATGTTGATTGCATTATTGGTTTCACTCTAAATTTAATACGAAACAAATTTAAAATATTCTAAAAATTTCATACTTCATTTTAATTAATTTTCACTTATTAAATTTCTTACTTTAAATTTATTATTTAATTTATCAAAATCCATCGACATCGAATTACACGATTCGCTTCCAGAAAGCTGTTTAAAAAAATTTCGTTGAATGGAAAAAAGAAATCAACTGAGCTTATGTAACCTCTTCGCTAGTGTGAACTGCAATCGGTTGCCAATCGAGTTTTCTATTCCATACAAAATCTCCTTTCGGTGGATATAAAGCAGAAGCAACCAATTGAGCGCTATTTAAGCATCGGTCAATATTCGAACTGTTTACATACAATTCGCCTGGATAATATGTAAGAAAATTTCGATATCGTTTGCGAAAAAATTTTCCCAAATGAAACATTCGCTTTTTACCATTCTTGAGAAATATTTTTCAAAATTTTCAAAGCGTATAAAAAATCTTTTAAACCAATTTTATTACCGTAGTCAGTTGACCGTATCCAAATGGCCAATAGTGCTTTTGATACAGTGGCGAATAGATGGACATCGAGGTGGTCGGCGCTCTATCACCGTGTCGAAATATCTTCATACGCAGAAATTACTAAACTCGAAATAAGTTTAAAGTAACTCTTACAACGAAAACCATTTCGAGCGAAATATTTGATTTTAAACACATCGATAATAAGCAGATAAAATGAAAATAGAAAAAGAGTTTGAAAATTATTCTTTGTGTGAAAGATTTCTACAAGAAATAAAAAATTCTAACGGCAATTTGTATTTAAAAAATGTTTTGAATTTATCGATGATGCGAACTTTTTTCATTCGTCAGAATTAAACGAGGAAAATTTTTGAGAATAATAGCATAACGGATCGATCAAACATGATCAACTCAAGTCAAGACAAAATGTGTAAATGAAAAAAAATGTTTTTGCATGGGCGATAAACGTAGAAATTGTTCTGCGTTTTCTATTGTTCATAAAATAATTTCATAATGAAATTTTAATTTTTTTACTTTTTAAAGCAAACACAATTTAATCAAAAAAGCTTTCATTCAACTTTCACTTGGTATGAATGATTAAATAATCAGTTTTCGAATTTATTCGAAGCAAAATTTTTTTAATTCTTGAAAGAAAGTGAAATGAATTAGCATAAAAATGCACATTTCTATTGATTATTTAATATTTTTCAATTCTCGTTTACTTTCCGAATGAAATGGTTCAAATATTGCAAAAAATCAGCAGCACAAATACGAATGATAATTTTGAATTTCTAATTTGCATTTTCACATACATTCATTGCAAGCGATAATCAAAATTACTGAACCATAAAGATCATCACTTTCATGATTTTGTCCAAATTTCATAGTTCGATAAAATTTATAAAAGCGTCAAATTTCAAGCTCATTTGCAATCAGAATTTTTTGTAGATTATGTGTGCGCTTTTAGATACTATCAACGATGTGACCAATTGCGAAAGTAATTTTTTTGAAAACGTTTCCAAAATATTTGCAATGAATTTGTATTTTCGTTCTCGTTCTTGTTTTTATTTACAAAATTAGTTTTTAGAGCGAAATTGTTTTTCGAAATTTTTCAAGATGAATACAAGATAAATTCAATGAATCAGATGATTTTAATCTCATCGGGCTTATTCTAACAAAGTTTAGTATAGTTAAGTATAAAGTTACTCAAATTTTGTTACAAATTCGTAGCCCATAGACTTAATTTTAATTTTTTGAAACAAAAAAGCGATCAATTGTGAAAATATGATTCGTAATTATCACATTTTAGATTAAAATTGTTAATTTCATCAACAATAAAAGCGACTTAATGATGTTTAATTTTTCATATTTTTATGAATTTTTTTAATTGTCAATAACTTAAAAAGGAGGCTAAACAAATCTTTACGTTCGTTCATTTTCACTGCGATTTTGAAAACTAATTACACAATGAAATTCTGGAAAAAGCTACTGAACACGCTGTGCTTCTGTTGCATGAAATCGAAGAAGAGAAAAGGTAAGTTCAAGAAGTATAACCAATTTGTGACTAAAAATATCATACGCAGGTCGCCGAAAAAACGGAGAAAAAGTAATAGAAAAGCGGCAAGTGTTGTTCGATGAAAAAGATCGTCTCGGAGGAGGTTCGTTCGGCACTGTTTACAAAGGGACAGAGCAACAAACAGGTAAGCATATTGCCGTCAAGATTATCGACTTAGAGAGTGCCGGTGAAGACTTGCATGAGTTCACACGCCGTGAAGTGCAACTTCTCTCGCAATGTAGTAGCGAGCACATCACCGCGTATTATGGATCGTATTTGGACGGCTGTAAATTGTGGATTCTTATGGAATACGTTGGAGGAGGATCAGTGGCTGAGCTTTTGAAAGCAGGTCAGTTGAGTGAAATTCATATTGCGACTCTATTGAGCGGCATGCTTAAAGCGCTCGATTACTTGCATCGCGATCGCATCGTGCATCGCGATTTAAAAGCTGAAAATGTTTTGGTTTCGGAAAGTGGAAAAGTGAAGATTGCCGATTTGGGACTCGCGTACCAATTGTCGAGCGCTAGCGATAAACTGCACACAAGTGCCGGTACTCTGCATTGGGCCGCTCCGGAAGTTCTCAGCGGAATGCCGCACGATACAAAGGTGGACATTTGGAGCCTTGGAATAACGGCAATCGAGATGGTGAAACACGAACCTCCCTATTTTAGGTTGAATGACGATCAAGTCATGTTGAAAATAATTGAAAGCGATCCTCCTCAACTGACTGGCAAATACAGCAGAAAGCTGAAAAACTTTGTTGAGACCTGCTTAGTGAAAAACG
>NCKU01004540.1:0-11475 GCA_003675995.1 Dinothrombium tinctorium
GCAGTGACACTATAAACTTTTTTCGTCGTCGAATTTTCTGCAAATAGCAGCAATTCAACCACATCATTTTTATAATTAACAATGGCAAATGAACATGTGTTTGACTCCACTTTTCACCGTTCTTCCCTTCGCCAATTTTCTTGATGTTCAAGTTTTCTTATTTTAGAGTTCTGAGAATCGAAACATCAACAGTGGTTCTCATTTGATCAACTGTATTTTAAAGTAACACCTTTAATGAAATCACAGACTACGTCTGAAAACTTGAATTCATTTTTTCAATCATTCAGTTTATGAACCGACAGATTTCCGCTAATTTTTTAAAACAAAATTGCAAAGCAAGCGAAACGTATCGAGCTTTTGAACAATGAAACTTGACAAACTCGGTGTTCGCTTCTAAACAAATCGAAATTTCAACAAAGTTAAAAGAATTTAATCAGTTTATTCCAAAAAGGTTTAACTTGCTTTAAAATGTGTTAGATAAATGTTTTTGAAATAATATATCCAATTGAATACTTTTATATGAAGAAATCTTATCTAACAATATTAAGCAAATAGAGTTTAGCTAGATAAACGCGTTTGAACTTGCGCCGTGCTGACATCGACACTTCACTTTTGCGAAACACTTGCTATTTTATTCGTTAATCGTTTCTCTCTTTCATATTTTGAAATGCTAAAATTCAAATGTATATCAAAGTGAAAGCTTTTTGCTTATTTTCACTTCATTGAAAAACATGCAAAATGCATTGTTTTCGCATTTTCTGTTAGAGTAAACAAATAATTTCAATTGGAAACAAAACGTTTACCGCTATAATTCTTTGTGCACTTCTCATATGCGAAATGAATTGTGAACAAATTCATATTTAAATTAAATTCATTTAAATCATTTAAACATGTCGAAGATCAATAAACGATTAAATACATTTATTCGCTATGCATATTCATTATTTGTAAATGCATCAAAGTGTATCTATTGAGTATACATTAATATTATAACTTTGTACTGCAGTTTCATGCGTATTAATTTGCTCTCTTACCAGCAAAATACATTGAAAAAGGCGGTTTTGAGCGGCAGAGAGAGCGAATTAATATGCATTAAGTTGTGTGCACGTAACTCTTTCAAACCTTCATACCTTTAATAACCTTTAATCAAAAATAAATTCAATATACAGTTTCGGAGAAAATGTTTGTCCCTGATCGATCATTAAACTCTTATCACTTTGTGACGCGTCAATTTTAATCATGGTTCGCGAGAAAACTTAAACGCATTTAAAAGTAAAATTTAGGTCACTCATCAAGAATTTAAATAGACGGGTTTTATGCGAGTGAATGTCAACAGCAATATTGTGTCTGTAATGACAATAATTGGCTTTGTTTGCCATGAGTTTATATCAAAAGAAGTTTGAAGTAACTGTGAGTTGCTTTTCTTTTGCGTTCGTTAGAACAAAAGTTAGTTGCAATTATAGTTCGAGACTCTTACAATTAAAAAAATTTATAAAAAGTGTTCCATAGCAAGGGTGAAAAGTGACCACCTTAAGAATATTCAAACGTTGATTGCGTAGTGATCGAGCGAGGTTTGAACAAGAGTTTTATCATTTAAACTCACGCTTATGTCGTTAGTTAAGGAAAGGATGAGATATTAATTGCATCGGCAGCATTCATCTATTTTAATTGTGCTTGTTTGTAAAATTGGGTTAAATTTTAAATTAAGACACTGGCACTTAGCAAATACGCTCAAACAATTATTGCTGGGACAAAATTTTTTTCTAAAACTGTATTAAATGATAGTAACTAAGCAACAGTTTTAAAAACTTTTCTAAGACTATTTTCTAAAAATAGTGAAAATTACACTTCGACATATTTTTAAAAGTGAGAGAGTGCATATTTCCCAGCAGTGTTTAAACGTTAATAATCATTTTCATCTTTTCAAAAACAAAATAAATGATTTTTGACTTTAATTATTGATTTTTGGCACATGCTTAGACAAAGAAAAATAAAAACATTTGTCGACCATTTTGGGATCTTTCATTGGTACCATTTTCAAAAAATTTCATCAACTTTTATTTTTCACAATTTACGATTCGTTTTTTGATGAAGATTCAAAATTGAAATAACTGATTCGAATTGTGTAATCCTCAAAATGCAATAAAGAGTCAACGTGCCAAATCGTTCGAGATGCTATTTGAGACTTGATATCTAGTTTACTTTATTCCATCAAACGAGAAATATTTTACTAAATTTTCAATCTGAACCAATCTGAATCAATCGACTTTAAACGCAAAACAAAAACATGAATAAAGAAGTGAAATGAGAGTTAAATTTTGAAAAATTTCGATTAAAAACTTTATTCTTAGAGCTCATAATAATTCAAAGATCAAATCTTAGAAAAAACGATGCGATAAAATTGATAATAACCCGATTGACAAAACGATTGCTGCAAAGCCATCGAGAATTTCGCTCCTCTTGCCATAACTTCATCATTTGAAGACTCGATGTGCTTTCCATATTTTTGGTTCAAAATTTTGATCCTCTCCTCACACGTTCTTATCTCCTGGTCGGTAATGTTTTGCCATTCCTCAATTACAAACAAATCTTTCGCACATTTGATAATATCGCCATCGTAAGGAAATGAAAATTTACTCATTACTTGCTCCTCGACAAAACCGATTGTGGTTGGATATGGAAAATGTCTACTTGAAATCACTTCTAGCAAAAACAATCCGCCTTCAGTAAGACACGAATGAACGGTTTCAAAAAAATTTCGATACTTAACTATGCCCGCGAACTCGCTACACAGAATACATGTGATACGATCATAAATTCCCCTGACTTGCAGCATATCTTTGTGCTCAAAATCTACATCTAAACCAGTACAAATTTGCTTTGCTTTCTCAATTTGTTCATTAGATATGTTCACGCCAATGGCCGAGACTCCATACTTTTCGGCTAAATGTCGACATAAAACACCTACACCGCAGCCAATGTCGAGCAGTTTCATCCCACGCTGCAATTTTAATTTTCTCGCTACAATGTCCAGCTTCTGTTCGTACGCGTCTTTGATATTATCTACATTATCCCAGCAACATGTGCTATAAGCAGGATATTCGTTTTCTCCTTTCCAATATTCGGTATCCTTCTCTGTATCGTGTTCAACAACTGTGCAATCGTACATTTCATCGAACGATGGTAAAAGAAAACAGCGCGTAGCGATTGAGGGCAGTAACACTGCTGGATGATAACAAATAATTCTCTGAAGTTTAATGCAAATTAGTTGCAAAAATTGATTCACGTCATTGCATTCAAAAAATTTTGCTTTATAAGCGTGTGCCAAACCATCGATCGAATAAGCAATGAAATACGCGTAGAAACGATTATCTTCCACTCTTGGATCGCACTCGGCGCTACCATTAATCTTGATTCCAGCGCTATCGAACAAATGAATTGCGATGAGTTTTGTGATGGGTAATAAAATATAAGCGAGATAATAAATTGAGGTAAGAATAAAGTTTCTTAAAAGTTTATCTATCAAGAGAAAATAAAAATTCATTTTCAAACATTGAAAGATTGTCAGAGTTTGTGAGAGTATCTTTTCGTTTTTAACAAACAAAGAAGTGGTCTACTTTAGTCACTACAGTGACTGTCGAGCTTTTGTTTTTTGATTATTCTTTCTATTCTTGAACTTTTATTTCATATCGAAACTGTTATCAAAGCAAAAAGCGTTTATAGCTATTGTTCAATCGAATAAATTAATAAATTAACTTCAAAAGAACTTATCTGACGATATTAAACGATAGTTGTGTATTTTTTAAATTTTAAAACAATGTAAAAGATTCGATGAGAGAAAAATACTTGAGTTTATCTCTATTTATAAAACAAAAGATAAAAATTTTAATCAAAAGCACAGTAAAAAGTTGCACGATTTTTGGCTCTGCGCGAGTAATTGTGATCAATGTTTACTCTCCTGCATTTTTGTTTCCTGATGATGGTCAAAGTGTTGACCGAAACATGTCGAAAATTTAATATTCAAAATCGAAAATGAAGATAAAAATTTTGTTTTATTTACGTCGAAGTCGTTGGGAATGCCAAAGTCGCTTTCCATAGGAATGTTAGTGTTTCAAATTGACAACAATGTAAAACTTAAAAATCAAAAAGTTTTTTAAAAAATTTAAAAAATAGAAACTTTAGTAAAATTAATGTTAAAAACACCTTAAGCATTATTTAGCTCTGATTTATTTTATTTTACTTTTCTAAATAGTTTCTCAGTTCAACATTTAAAATTGTAATAGGAAAGCAGAAAAAACTGATTTTATTTTAAGATTTAAGCTTCATCATTTTGAAGAAATTCAGAGTGAATTTACTTAAAAATGGTCTTTTCAAGTTGTTGATGCGGGTATAAAAGAGAATGACAAGTAACCATTCGATTGCTACAAAAATGAAACAAAATCAAAAGATCAGTCAGAACAAGTAGGCTTTAAACCTCGAAGAAGGCAGCAAGAATGCATTTTTCGTTATCTTATATTGTCTAAACGTATCGCCATTTTGACAGATTATCGTTGACAACGTGGTATTTCTAACGTATTTTAGCTCGTCTTTGAAAGGACATTAAAAAAATTAACATAATTACATTTACATGAAAAACTCACCTTCGGTTAGCGATCCTTTTTGGTTTTTGTGTTCAAAATAAAATCGATCTCCAAACTTAATATTATAAAAGTGATGACGCCACAAACAAATCGCGACTGGACCGAGTGAAGCACCTTGAACATGAACTTCAGCCGCGATTCCAGGATAAAGTTCAATTTCTTCTGCAGTTTCATAATTTTCTATGTTTTCGTCGTCAAGAATTCCTTTCAAATCGTGAAAAGAAGCAATCTTTCTCTCGTAACATTTTTCATACACCTGAGCGTACGTGGGCAATCCATGATCTCGTCCTCGCTGAATATCTACAGCAGGCATATCTGTTCCATATTTGGGAATATCGTTGAAATTTTTTTCCAAGTAATTTCGCACTGTGTCCTCAAAAACATGTCGATTTTATTGGATGGGTCGAAGAGATAGCCTCTTATGTATTGGTCTAATCGTCCTTTAGTGAAATTAACTATGTGGTGCCAAGTATAATCTATTTGATCTTTAATCACATTGCCATTTGCTAAACGTCTTGTTGTATCACTCGATACCATTGAATGGCCAATAGCTCGAAAAGCAGCAGTGGAAAATTCTATTGTAGTAGAAGGATCAATGTTCTCATCATAATCAGTATATCCATTCTTAAGCACGGCAAGCTTGAATTCTTCCATCAAATCTGGTCCGAAGAAAGCAGGAAGAAATTCATTGTAGGTAATCATTTGTACTTTGGCGATTAAAATTCGTCTGGAAGATAAATTAAGGCGATTAAATTATAAAACTGTTTCAGTAAATGTTAGAGATTAACAATTATTGTTTCACTTTGATTTTAATATGAAGAAGGTGTGGTTAAACAAACTCTTACCCACAAGTCAGTATTTTTACTTCAAAAAGTGTATACAATTATCGCACGAATGTCTCGTTTCTCTTAAAAGGAAAGCTGACAATAAAAATACCTTGCTCTTTGGAATAATTCGTCATCGTCTAGGTGAGGAAAAGCATTGCGATAAAGTGTTGCTAATCGATTGTGTTCGCGTACGAATACAGTCTGAACCGCAGTCTTCCACGGATTGCTATTAACATAATCGTCTCCACTTACAAAGCATTCAATATCCTAAGGTGGAAAAATTATTTAACTTGAGTAATGTAAACAAGCGAAGGAGCAAAGTTTATACTTTAACTTCAGGATACCATAATCGCCATTTCACACCACAAGGACCATCTTCTTTTTTGCCCACATTTACAAGAAAATTATTTTTCATATTTAACAATCCTAACAAAATTTTTCACTGAATTTATTATTTGTTTTGATTCCAAAAATTACCATTTTTGTAAGCACGAGTTTTTTCAGAATCGCTCTCTGAATTTCCATAAATTGTACCGTAGTCAAGAAAAGAAGTTCTGGTGTTTAACAATTTTCGTGGTTCATTTTTGCAACTTGGACATACTTCTGAACGAACAAAGTTCATGCAAGTATGACCAAGATCCTTGTTTAGGAAATCGTCTCTTGGAATAAAAATCGGAGCACATTGAGGATGAAAAGAAGCTTCTGACCCATTGCAACAGGGTTCTATCTGGCGGAAATACAAAGGCAGTAAAATTCCTGAAGTGTACGTCATCTCATTTGCCAATATCTGTCCCCAATTCATGAGCATCAAGTTGTGTTTGTCAGATTTGTGCGGCACATCTTCTTTGAAAAGTGAGTTAGAAAGCTTTCTCGCATTTAGGAGCATAGGGTTCATAATATCGTGGCCATACACATCAGGATAATTTGCATCCATAAAACGTGGATAACAAGTATATGATTTTCCCCATTTCGGGTGTTTTAAATTATTGCAGCTCCCATCAATAGTGCGATATATGCTTTTGGCCGCTCTTTTGCATTTAGGAGTCGGTTGATACTCGCAAATAACCCTTCGCTTTTCTCTCTCTTTAGCAGCGACCACAACCAAAAAGAAAAGAAAAACAGTTCTATAAAAAAAATCAAGAATTTTATCGAAAATTTTTCTGTCAAGCAATGTTACTTCTGTGTTGCTTAATAACAAAGAATAATTGAATGAGTTTATTCCGAAAGGGCGTTTCTAATAATATATGTATTGTGGGATAGGCCCTTTCGGAATAAATTCATTCAATTTACAATTTCAGAAGACGCGTTATCTAAAAATTTATACTTACAAGCTTAAAAATTTTGCGTCCATGTTCTAAGCTTCAAACATAATTTCACTTAACTCTGTTAATTATTATTTATATAGAATTTCGATTAATTTTTTCAAAATTTATCTTTAAATCTGTCACCGATTGGTCGCTGTGTTATTTGCATTAAATTTTTAGAAAAATTTTCTCGCTTATCGACTGTATTAAACACGCAAAACTGGAAATTTAAGCATCGAAGATTAAGTCGTAAATTTTTATCTTTAATAAAAAAAATTGATCATTTTGCGAAAAGAATTTTTAATAAACAGATAATTTATATGCAAATTTTGAGTTTTTAAAAGTAAATTATAATATAATTTAGATAATATAAATATAAAATAAACAATTAAATAAATTTATTCTGAAAGGGCCAATCAAACAATGTCTAGATTATGAGATAGGCGCTTTCGGAATAAATCTATTCAATTGTACAAAATCATTCGCGATATTGTCATTGAAAAAGTGATTTCCTACTTATTTCGATTACATTCTTGCTATGATCTTATCTCTGTCTTTCGATTCGTTTCTATGTGAATGCCTTAAAGTTTAGAAAAATTTTCGTTTTTTTTGCGCTAATTTACCGCATTGAAAGGGGAAATGTATGCATGTAAGATTTCTTAATAATTTTTCATCATTCATCTTCACAAGACAAAAATATTGATCAGTTTGCGTAAACAATCTTTAATGATTTCATTATTTACAAACATTTAGGTTTTAAACGCTAATTATTGAATGTAAAAAAAAAATAAAAGAATTTCTGCCTCCACAATTTAACAAAATGTGACACTATTATGAATTTTTTAAAACTTATGTCAGTTACATTTTTGCATTGATTTTTTTCTCTAACTGGCCTTCGTTTGTTTATCTAAGTTTGCTTTCTCGAGTTTCATGATTAAGTACATCTAAATTTAAGCATGAAGCACACATTCATGCATATTTTTTAGCATATCTGTTGATTTAACAAGCATAAACTAAAAAAAAATTAATTTATTCAGTGAAATCTCTCTACAACCGCCATATTCTGTTCTAAAAACTTTTACCTTTATAGCGAGAGGTTGTTAACGAGACGGTATTGTCAATTAAGTTAACTTTTTAGTGGAGCTGGCCGCTCAAAATAAATGACCGTTTTGGGATTCTTTACTGTAGTTTTGTTTCCTTCTTTGACACCAATTGAATGAATTATTCCGAAAGGGCCTATCCAACAATGCACACATTATTAGATAGGCCCTTTCGGAATAAATTCATTCAATTGTTTGAAAGTGTTTTTGATATGCTAAAAATTTTCAAAAACTTCGTTTTAATAAATTTTCATGCATATTTTAATAAGATTTATATTTAAATTAATTAAAAATTAAATTTTAGTCATACATTTTCGTGAAATAACAAAAATTTACCAATTTCAAAAAGTCTTACAAAATGATTGCTTAATCATTTTACCCGATTTATAAAAAGCAAATTTTGATAAGATTTGAATTTAGATTTTCATTCATCTCGAGTGCATGAACCAGAAAGAAGTTTTGGATGACCGATCTTCTTTTCTTGGCAACACTTTAAAAAGTCTGCAGTTCCAGTTGTTATGCATCGATTGTGAGGTTCTTGTTTATCTAAGGTTCCAAGATTTTTGCAACAATCCACCGTCGCTTGTTTGCTTCCTCTACCGAAGCAAAAGCATGAAGATGCTTGGGAGAAGTTAACTAAAGCGCTCAGAAGTAACAATAATATCACAATCGCTTTCATATTCAAAACTGAAATATTAACGAAAAATTAAGATGATAAAAAATGAATTTGATAAATTTCTTTTATTTTTACGAATGCTTGAGCTTTTTTAAATAGTTCTTTCATAAATGCCAAATTTTATTAGAAAAATATGCAAAGGAACAAACAAAATCGAGGTTCATTTTTTTTATTTCGTCTCCATACCCGGAAACGACTTGTCGGCTTCCGTTTTTGCAAATAGAGACAAACCTTGTTTTTATCATGAACTTTTCGTTTTTATGGAAAAAAATTTCGCACTTATGCAAAAACCCTTTTTATGAATTCTTCGTTTTAACGAACAGTTTCTTTCCTCTAAATATTATTGATTAAATTGGCGATAGTAGTTTTTCTCCGTTTATCTCTATCTTTCCATTTCCGAACTTATTTTACGCTACCTTCAAAATATTAAAAATCGGCGAAGCCAAATTGAGTATCAAATTATAAGTGAACTTATAAAGCATTTGACATGAACGACATGATTTTCGGGCGATAGGAATTTTCTCTCTCATGCTACAAGTCTCAGACAGATTCACTTTCTTGAAATTTTTTAAGCAATTTTGACAAAACTTTTGTTGCTTGTCCTTTCTTCTAGATGAACTAATTTCTTTTGTAAAGCTCTTTGATTCGATCTATTTATTTAATTAAAAATACGCGTTATTCGGTTGAAAACAGTATATTTGCGGAAAACGCCAAAACTTTAGAATGCATCAGCAAATTTGTTTGTTTTATGTGTTGTTCTCTGTTGCGGATGTTCTTGCACAACCAAGTGAAATATCAATTTTTCGATTTGACCGGTGAAAAGTTATTTGACCTAATGTGTGTTTCATTTTAATTCACATACCCTGCATTCCCTACTCCGGATTTGATTTTCCTTCCTTTTTAAAGAAATAAATGGTGATTTGATAATATGTGGTGAATGTGGTTTATATCATCTCTTATCGACGCATTTTATGCATGTGATTGTGATAAGCTTTTAAATTTTGTCATAGAATCACTTTCGAATGGAGTTTGATCAAAGTTCACAACCCAACTTTAAAGTCTACAAATGGAGATTCGTAAATTTGGCGTTGCTATGTGCCTGTTTGATGATGGTTATGTTTCAATCATTGGTTTACGCTGCGATTGGAAACGTGACTACCAAATTTTACCAAGTCAGCTATACATCGGCTAGCTTCACTGCATTGACATTAAATATAATCGCGATGCTTTGCTCGCATCCACTCGGTTTATTGGCCGCAAAACTCGGATATAGAGAGACGCTTATTTGGTGCACATTTCTAAATGCATTCGGCGCTTGCATCAAATGCTTTTCGATTAAAAGAAGTTTTGTCATCTTAATTATCGGCCAAATTTTTGTCACATTCGCCTATCCAATGATATTGATACTTATTTCAGTAATGGTTACGACTTGGTTCAACCAAAGTGAGTTCGAAGCTGTGCAAGGAATAACAATGTCGTTTGTCGGTTGGGGCTGGGCGTTGTCCTTTCTCACTCCTTTAATATTCAAGAATACAAAGAATTTTTTGGACGTTAACGAAGCGTTAAACAATTTGTCGGTTACTTTGGCCTCGATCACGCTAATAATTTTTCTATTTACACTATTATTAGCAAAAGACAAGCCGAACACTCCACCGAGTCGTGCCGAACAAATGCTAAACGACATGGACCACCATTCATATGTTGTTCTCTTTAAGAATATAAATTTTATATTGCTTATGATAAGCTGCGGACTTCTAAACGCTATTGACATGAGCATGTTTATAACTTTAAATCAATCGGTTTTTGATGTCTTTCAAAATGGATATTCAGTTACAACGATAGCTGGAGTACTGCTGTGCTTTGGCGGCATTCTCGGAAGTGTGATCGCCGGCTTTATAATAAAAAAAACTAAAAAATACCAAATTACTTTACTTTGCTACATTTCACTGCTAATTACATCATGCTTGCTTATCGTTTTTTCGCTGTGGACAAAGAATTCGCTTTTTCTTTACATTGTGTCTCCGCTCGCTGGAATGTCAATAATTGGAGCTTTTTCTGTCTGCTGGATTTTTATCGTCGAAGTCAGTTATCCAGTTGAAGTAAGCATCGCATCTGGATTAACATTAGCTTGCTTGAATCTCATGGCAATTTTAAGTGTTCCTCTGGTTTCGGAATTAATTACACGATTTGGAGCAGTAAAAGCTAATTTGCTTTTACCATTTATCGGAATGGTGCTCTTGATAATGAGCCTTTTTACAAAAGAAGACTTAAGAAGAAATCGCGCAAATTTGGATCAATCAAGAGCTGAATCAACACCATTATTCGAATAATTCCTTAATAAACTTATGAATAAATTTGAAATTGAATTTATTTGTTCTAAGCACGATACATATCAAACGCATGTTCGCTGATCAAGAATGAAGAAATATATCACAATATTCACATCTATATAACTTTATAAAGTTGTAAAAAGAAGTAAAATTTCAAGTTATTTATTAAGTGAATTAAACCTTTTAGCATCAATCATGATGTTTATTGTAATTGAAATGAAAAATGAAAGTGAAATTTTAAGTAAAATTACGAATTTAAATGTTAAGTTACAAAAATAAGGAAACATGTTTTAGTCAAAATTAAGCGAATAAATATTAATCTCATGAGTAAACTTCTTTTATTTATCATCGCGACTCAAATAAAACTTATGTAGCAAGAATTTAATTAATGAACTTATCCTATTAAGAATTTGTGATAGAGAAATTTGAAAATTTAAAAACAATGATAATGCTTTTAGAGCGTAATTTCACCAACTTTGATTTTATAAATAAATTGGAAAAAAATTCATATTAGTTGCTTACCTTATCATCTCTCTAAAAAGGATTAAGAAAACATCTTAATGGAAGACAAATCATATTTAGTCACTTTGTTTTTTTT
>NCKU01004541.1:0-12054 GCA_003675995.1 Dinothrombium tinctorium
ACAAATGTTTTTTAATTTTTAATTTTTAAAAATTTTTTATCTCAAATTTTATGTAAATATATTAACTACAGGTCCCCATATAAGAGTAGCGATTCGCTAAATGGGCTCTCCTGAAAAAATAAAGTTCTATTATTATTATTATTATTATTGTTAATTTGCTCTAATAATTTAAAATCACTCGAAAAACAAAACAAATTTTAAAATTAAAAAAAAATTTATTTGCCTAAAATAAAAATTTCTAGTTTACTAATTAAATCATTCGTTTTACTCATTCTTAAAACATTTTTATGACTAAAAAAGTTTGTGGAAATTTTTTTTTGAAAAGTTTTTGATAAAGTGAACAATAAAATGCAATTTTTAATTCAGATATCAGGAAAAGTTGTTTCAAAATCATTCATTTCGAGTGAATAGTTGTATGTGAATAATGCTTTTGACGTAAAAAATTGTGATTAAAAAAAAATTAATTCATTTCCTTCATACTAATTAAAGTTAAATTTTGAGTTCAATCTTTTGTTCAGTAATGCTTCTCGTATGAATTATAGCAAATACAATTATTTAAATTTCACATTTATTTAACCATATTAAATAGAAATTTGATTATAGAGATATTAAATGAAATTAATTTGATTTATTTCATTAAAGCCTATTGTCAAAAAGAACTTTAAAAAAAAGTTTTTTACGCTTAAAGCATGTGATTGTTCTTCATATGATGGAGAGTGTGTGACTGTTTCGTAACGCTTGCTCTTGTAAATGCGTTACAAATTGATTTTTACCGAATTAATATGATTTTATATAATAGTAAGATTTTTGCATTCTATTTAGTTGATTTGCATACAGTCGAGGAAAAATTTTTGCCCGGGATGATATCTAATCACTTAGAACCAATCATTTAAATGTCGTTTCTTTGTTCATTATTTCAAAGTGACTCTTTAATTTTTAACTTATTTCACGTTTATTTAACCACATTAAACAGAGAGTGAATTAAACTAGTAAATTCTATTTATTTTCCTTCGTCGATAAGACCAACTCGTTTATATTCAACGGTAGGTACATTAGACATAAAGTTGAATTTACGAGCTCTTATTAAAATCACAGTTAAGAATAGCGAAATCACAATGAAAAAAGCGAGTATCGCGATTATTATATTTGATCTTCTCATAATGCCTTCGATTTCATTTTGCATAAAATCATAATTTAATTTCGACTCTTGAGCAGTTGACTTACTCGCAGTACTTCGAGCTTCTTTCACCAAAGTATGTAACATTGATTCGATAGTTTCTTTAACATTCGAAGTATGAGCAATTTTCTGGCGATCATTTTTCGACTCATTCTCTCGCGAAATTTGATTTTCAAGCTTTCTAATTGATGAAATTATACTTGAATTTAAATTGTTAGCAATATTCGTAAAATTTCCATTCAATTGCGAAAATAATTCATTGTTTGCATCGTTATTAGAACTCGATGAAGAATTACTTTTACGTCTAATTTGTTCTACGAGTTTCACGAAGTTACTATTCATCGTTCGATTGATGCTGTTCAAAACGTTCTTCACTTCTTCAACAAATTTATTCAATTGTTGATTGTCAAATGTATCCGAAGGTTGTGATTGGTAAGTAAATGCTTTTCGACAAATTTGTTTACGTTTTGCGTCGCATAATCGATCCCACCAAAATCCATTATCGATCACAACGGCCACACAAAAATTATCTTCTTCGTTCGGTTGAGAATTAGACCATTTTGTAAACGACACGTTTGTTCCATCTATCCAAACATATTCCTTCGGCCTACCGAGCAAGTGAACAGCGCCCAGCCAAAATTCTCCTCTTGCAGCGGTGAGGCCGTCGATTTCATTGTTCTCAGCAATATTTTTAATCGTGACCATAGACGCATTCATCGATTTGCATAAATCAAAGTTTTCAGTCGCTGTCGCTGCCGTGAAATTTTGAAAATAGCAAGCATTGTTCGTTGCGGTCCATCCTGATGGACAGGAGCATAAGCATGCTGACTAAAGAAAAAATTTCACAAAAAAATTGTTCATAATTCTTGACTTACTGCGTTTAAAAGGACCACGAATATGTTGAGCAAGTGATTATAATTCATTGTTTTCACAAATGAACTAATTGCTTCCTTTTCGCAAGCATTCGCTTATTTATTCAAAGTGTTTTTCAAAATACGAAACGTAATCTCTACTAGCTTAATTAAGCGATTTTAATAAGCGTGAAATTTTTCTAAGTCATGGTTACCATATTTTCCTTATTAATTGCTATCAATTGTGAGCAGAGGTTTTTCCTCTCGTTTTTTAGCATTAACAATTAGCTCGACGTGGTTAAGAATGCAAAGCATACTTCCAAGAATTAGGCTGTTGTTTACTGGCGTTTTTAGCATTTAATACTTTAGTAAAACGCTCATTTATCTCTTTATTCGCAAATTGTTATTTTAAATATTTTGAAGTTAAAAGTAGACATTTTTGTCTAATTAGGCATCGTGTATAAATAAATTTAAAATAAATAAATATTATGAATATTGTATTCAAAGATGAGATCATTTTGAGTTTAATAAACTTACAAATTACGAATAAGAACAAAGAGTTACTTTCTTTCTTAAGCTGATACTATTTATAAGATTGATTTCAGTTCACTACCACTTCGAGTGAATCCAATCATAAATTTGACTGCATATGGTATAAAGTTAAGATCATTGTCAATATTTTCACAAAATGTTTTTGCTTAGTAAAAAAAATCTTTTGAGTATCTTAGCCACATTTCAGCTGAAAATAAAATAGAAAATAAAAAACCGCTTGTGCAGTGTACAAACATTTAAAGTTCTATGTCCATCAGTGCAAGTGACATTTTTTTGCTCAAATATTGACTGTTTAAAATGCTTCAAACGTTTAAACAAGTTCAAATTTTTATTTCGATATCAATCGACATATGTGTTGAACTTTTTGAAAGTAAATTTATTTTATTTGCTTTTTTAATGGAAAATTAATCTGAGCATCCTGAATGAAATGTCTTTCAAGTTCTATGATTTATAATTTTTAAGATGATTTTATTTTCGCCACATCATACATTTCGCCTTATCAATTTACAAAGTCTATTCGTTCATAGCTAATATGATTTGCTTATAAATAAATCTAAAAATTAAAAAGAGTCACTTTACTCGATTTCAACGCAAAGCTTTTTTTCGACATTTTATTTTAAAAAATTAATTTAAACAAATGTAAAAACGTAATTCATGTAAAGTGTGTTGACAAAAAGAGAGAGAAAATAGTCACAAGTATGATTATAAAAATTAAAATTAAAAAAATTTTTTGAAAATGTTGAAATTTTTAATTTAATCCTTTTAATTGTAATTCGTCGTAGATGTTATTGTGTTTACAGGTATCATCGTAATGTTTCGATTTTCGCCTAAAAACGAAGTTTTTTCGACGCAATTGAATGACAATAAAAACGAAGAGAGCAACGATTACGAGCAAAGCGACAAACAGCAAACTGACCAACACTTTCAAAAATGTCACCTCAAATGCGTATGTATCTTGAAACTGTTTGATTTGCAAATTGATTTCGGCCACTTCTTTTTGATTTTTCTCTCCTTTATTGTCCAAAGATAAAATTGTTTTATTATGAGCGTGAATTCGACTCGAAAACGATTGCTCGATATATTTTAAATCTTGTTCGGCAGCGTTCTTTGTCTCATTGCGTAGGTCTTCCACAACGCGATCTAAATGAGCTTTGTGCGAATGAAACGCTCGATCTATTTCCACTTTAATCTCTTCTAAAGATTGCGAAAGTTTCACTTGATTTCGCGTTAAACCATTGATGTAATGCTCGGGAAATTTGTCCAACACAAGCGAGTGGTAGTCGTTGTCTACTTTCTCGCAAATTTGCCTATAAGTCGATTGACACGGCTGATCGAACCAACCGTTTCGATTCATCATCACAGCGAGACAATTGTAGCTATTTTCATTACCTGGTCGACCATTGTACCAGCGTGAAAAATTAAACGCCGAGCCGTCGAGCCACGTGAACGATTTGATTTTGTTCGCCACTTGAATGCCGCCTAACCAATAACCGTACGATGAATCCATAATCGAGCGGACAAAATTGTACTCTTCTTGCGAGTGAATCGCGACCATCGACGCGTTCAACGATTTGCATAGATTAAATGCGCTTCTCACATCGGCTACCGTATTGTTCAAATAGAAGCATTTACTTTCATATTGATACCAATAATGTAAGCAAATCGACGAAGAATAAACCTTTGAAAAGTTTTCAAATGAAAAAGTTTTAAAAAAGTACAAAAATGAAAAAAACTCTTACAAAAAACGAGCTAAGCAATAAAGGTGTGAACAAATGCATAATATCGAGCTTATTATACACTAAATCGAGCACCGAGACACGATCGAAAAAAAAACTGAAATCGAATTCTTTTTTTTACACAGAATGAGTAAACTGTTTCGTCGAAATTTTCAAATAAAGTTCGCCGTTTATATATTTTCTTCACTCTTTCGCTCGTTTCCCTTTCGCAAAGGATATCGTTTGTTTTGAACGATAAGACGCGCTTTTTACTCTATTTGCTTATGCACTCGACTCAACGATAATTTTCAACAGAATTCATTGACATTCATCGATTCATGTGAGCACTTCGATTCACTTTTCTTCTTTTTTTTTCTAAATTTATTAAACGTAGCGTCTGCTTAATTTCAGTTCATTTTTTAAAAAATTATCTTGTCTCGTATCTTAAAAAGCTTTTATTTTAGAAATTTTTCTTAATTTTAGTTAAAACAATGTTTCCGAAATTTGTAATTATATAAAAATTGTTAAAGTTCGCTTTTTATGCTAGGCTTTTAAAAGTTTTCATAATTTCATAGCTTGTAAAATTTAGAAATTTTTTAATTTAAATTAATCAAAGTTATTTTCAATTGCCTTCACTTAAAATAAGCAATTTTCTAAAAAAAACTTATATTTTCAAAGCGACACTAAACAGTTAATAACAAATTGATAGTTCGTAATTAGGTCTCACATTTTATTTTAATTTTTTTTAATTTATCCATTTTTAAAAATTTTACAAGCGATGAATATTCGATTGAGGAATTTTTTGCTGAGAAGTATCCAAATTTTGTGCGTGATTGGTGCTAAAAAATATGAAAATTGGTACAAAAGTGGCGAACACTTTAGCCGCAACACCAGTTACACTCGTAAATACATTTCTCTTTGTAACTGCAGCAAAGCATTACCAGCTTGACTATCGACAATTCATAGCAATTATTGTGCAGAAAACACGGTGCTCAATGCACTTAGGGAGCATTTCTCCGAAAACTCACGTGTTTTCAACTTTAATCGTCGCTTTGATTAATCGTTGAATGAAACAAATCAAAATAAGAGAAAAAGAGTGAATTTTAAGCAACTAAAATTTTTCTGAATGCTTTAAGCTGTGTGAAGACGCTTGCTCTCTATCAATCAATAATTTAACAACTAATTTTCTTTACGAGATCTAAAATACTAAATAAAAATAAACTAAATACTAAATCTAAATACCAATTATCTAAAATATTAGTGAAATATGATTTGATTCCATAACTTTAATAGTAAGTTGTACTTAACAAATATTTTTTAATAAAGAAAATAAGTGATGAAGATTTTTTTTTAAAGTAATTAAGCGAGTCTTCGCTTCAGACAAGTAAAATTAAAATATTTTCACGATTTTGTGAATGGTGAAACGAAAACGATTGAAGGCAAATATTCAATGATGTAAAAAAATGAAAAAAGATATTTACCATGAATATCAGCGCCGTTTAATAAACACCACATGCTTAAATTTCAAATTAACTGACGAGTAATTTGAATTTTTCTTGACGCGACAGGTACTAAAATTGAATTTTGTTTTCGATGCAAAAATTTGTATTCTTCGTTTGCTTTACATTCGTTTTACCTTTTTCAGGCAGAGCTTGAGTTTGCTTGCATCATAAATGTAAGCAGAGCATTAGCGACACGTGAAAAGCAAAACTGGACAGCAGAGTGTTATCATGTCGTAAAGTATTATAAATGCTTTCAAGCTCTCATTCAAAAGCGATGCGGAGAAGAAAGCGCGAAAAAGGCTGTTAAACATCATTTTGAGCATCATTTTAAGCGAAAATATGTCTACGGCGAGCAAGTAAATGTCAATCATTTTTGCTAGCTCTTCGCTTTTGCGCAAAATTAAATGCGAAATAATTATTCATAATTATAGAATTCAAGGTTTTCAATATTCAATGAATTCTTAAAGCCAAAAATTGACGCGTAAAATCATAATCAGCCTCAAAGTGTAAAGAGTAAAAATTATCAATTTTATAAAAAAAAGTTTAAAAAATTTTAATTGTGAGAAATAAAAAATGTTAACACCTCATAGAGGCGTTCATAGATAGATACCAACTGCAGAAATAATATTTAAAATCAGTTTTAAAATTGAAATATTGAACAGTTGAGAATTGTTGTTTCGACGAAGTGATCTTGCAAAATGCGTTCATTCTTATTTGTCGGCTGTATTTTATTAATTGCTTTCTATCAGACGGAAGCGCAAGTTACCTGCTCGGTGGATATCGAACGAGCACCAGAATTCTGTGAGCGTCAATTGCTTCGAGCTGTTCCTAAAAATGTCTTAAATGGCACGCTGTTAACTCCAACTGAATGCTGTCATGTGGCCAAATTTTATTTCTGCTTTGAAATGAGCATTCAAGATGCTTGTGGAAAACCGACTGCGGAAGAACTCAAACCTCTTTTGGATATGCAATATGTTACGAAGTATCCAGTTTGTCGTGGCTACACTTATCCGTCAATAGCATGCTTCAACAGAATGTAATTATCAAAATAAAAAAATAAATTTTTCACCAGTTTTCAAAAGCAGACATTTGAATTATTTTCTCTGTTTAAAATTGCGAAAATTTTGTTCACTCGAAAATTTTACTCTTTTAATCCTAAAAATAAAAAGATTTTACTTTAATTTGAGTTTACTTGCTGTTTGTTGTTACTTGCTGCTGTTTGAGAGAAGCAGTGTCCGTTTTTTGGGTCAAAGTCATGGAATTGTATGAGCTAAAAGCAAAATGAATAGCAAATGAAAAAGAAAGTTTGGTACAAAAATAAATTCACAACAAACAACTGTTTTCAGTGTTTTTCTAGGTATTTGAGCTGCATAATATAAATAATAACAAAAGGTAATTTAGTTGCTTAATCTGATCTGCGTGATTTTTTTGAAAGTTGCATTGATTGATTGCTAATAACATTTTTAAACTTTGTTGCATTTTAATACTAAAAATGAATTTTGATTCAAATTAAGATTTTTTTTCGAGCGATTATTGACCGCTCTTAAAACTTAAAATAAATTTTGGTAAATCAAAATAATGTTGTTTGATCGTTCAAGAGTGTGAGAAATTAGAAATTCTTTCTAGAAAAAATCGTGTACATAAAACAATTTAATTTCGATTGAAAATTTTGACTCTTTTAAAAATCTAAACGCGTTTTATTTGAATCTTTTCTTTTACGTGTTTTAAACAAGCGAATGTCACATTGCTTCTGTATTGACGCAAATGAAAATTAGATAAAAAGATAATTTGAATTAAACTCTTTATCCGAGAATCATGTTATTTTCAAAATGAGCTATTGTTTAAGTAAAAAATGATTAAAACATTGTATTCGATTCAAGTAAATACATCGATGATTAAAATGATTCTCAGCTATTGTAAAATAATTTTTCATAAAATTTTTACGCATTTATTTTTACAAATCTTACCACGATAAGTAATTTTCAATGTATTTGAAACATTGTGTTTTATTTGCTCATCCTACTGAAAAAAAAGACAAAAGAACACTAAAAATTGAAGATAAAATGGTTCTCACGGTTTGCTTTTTAAGCTGATTAAGCTGAATGTGTGAGAGTGAAATGCTTTTGATAGAAAAATTTTGCAAACTATTATTAAGTACATTTGTATATATCACATAGCATAATTATGTAAATTTTGAGCACCTAAATTCCTGTCTCTAGTGATTTTTAAATTTGTTTAGTAAAAAATGGTTCAAACTTTTCCGCTGTGTTTGCTGAAAGTTACATTTTATTAAAATTATTTTATAAATTTCTGCTTCAATAACATTTTGATAATTTAAAATAAAGTTTATAATCAAACTCTTTACGCTGGAAATCACAAAATTTCTATTAAATTGAAATACCAGATGCAAAAACGACTCAATTTGCGAGGAATTAGCAAACTTTGTTCGATTTCTTTTGATATATCAAAATATGAATCTGAAAATTCCGAAAAATTTTGAAAATGTCGCATTTATTTTCACTATCAAAATCATAATTTGACATTTAAGCACAAATTTCTTTTTTAAATTAAAGTCGAAATATTTGTCTGCAAATCAGAGAACTTCGTCTACGAGAATTTTGTCGACTGTAAGCGATTACTCGCTCCGAATCACTTTGAACTCTACTGAGCGCTATTTCAACTCTAAAATGTAAAAGTGACTCTGTTAGATAATGTGAATAATTTCTCTTTGCTTTCGTTATCCACTCTTTGGCCTCAACGAAGTTCTTCTCTCTCGCAAGAATGCGACCAATTTCAAACGTCGCATGCGGTAGCAAGTGCTTATCATGTTTAACTTTATTACCGCTGAAAATATTAAAAAATTTCAATCAGAATCAATTATTTAACAGAAGAACTCACTGATTAATTATCTCTTGAAACAATTCTCTGGCTTCATCTCTACGTCGCGAATGCTGTAGAATAGTGGCCTTTAAGAACAAAAGATTGGCGTAATCGTCGTAGAGAGCGAATTCCTTTTCGCCGCAATCTAACAGCGATTCAATTTCTTTGAGCATAATCGTCATATTCTCCTCGTCTCGATCGATAACATCGAAGCAATTCCAAATGTAAAACAATTCGTAAGCGGGTAAAAAGAATTTACGCGATTCTTGTTGAAAATATTTTTGCGATCGTCTTACAACGAAATTATCGTGAAACACTTTTCGACCGCCGATTTTCTTGACAAGACTCGGTATTTTTCTAAACATTGAAAATGAATTTAAAATTTAATTTCACGAGAAAAAAAAATTTACTTGAAAATAATTTTCAACTCTTCTTCGTGCTCTTGATTACCAGTTCGCTTCATCTCCATAAATAAGAATGAGCCGTACACATAATGCAACGCGGCTGGTGACCATTTGCACTCGAGAAGATAGCTCATCGTTTGTCTCGCGTCTTTCCACTTGCATTGAAACGAGTAAGTCATTGCTTTCAGTAGGCAAAAAATGTAGCGAACATACTTCGGCTGTTCGCCGTTTCGTTCTAAATTTTCGTCGCATATCTTGAGCACTTCGCTGTGCTCGGCTTCGCAAAAATGAATCGATGCGCAAACCAGCGCCGTATAAGAGCTTTCCGGATGTAGTTTCAAGCAATCAGATTTAATTCTATGCAGCGCTTCCAACTTGACAGCGCCCAAACCGTAGAAGAACTCGAGTAAAGTGTAAACTACGGTCAATATTAAACCAGATATCTGACTTCCGAACGTGTTTTTAATTGCGAACGATTCTTCGAGATACTCGAGGCCAGTTTCAAAGTTTCCCGAGAAGCCGATGAAGTCAAGAAAGCGACTCAATTTAGCCGGCATATAGGCGATCACAATTTCAAACAAGCCGAGACAAATTTTGAGAAACGCTTCAAAGTGCTCACGCGATCGTTGATGCGCCCAATTTTTGCGCGTATTCAAAATGTACATTCCTTCTTTCAAGCCAATATAACCAGCGGTCATTCTGTACGCCGATTTAGCGAAGCATACAAAACTTTGGTCGTAAACAACGTTTAGCAATGCGGACGCGGTGAACAACGCGCTGTAGCCCAATTCGGCGTGAATTTCCTCGTCCGTGAACGTCTCATAATTTTTATTGAAATAAGGCGTTTTTTGCTTACGATACTTCTTATTGTACACATCTAAACATTGATCGAGCTCTTTCAATGTCACTCTCATCATTTCCTTGTCCATGGTCAATAAAGACTGTGAATGTGAATATTTTTTCGTTGAAAATAAAATCAATTTGCAATTAATTGAAATTTACTTACTTGAGCGAAATGAAGTATACAATAACCGAGGTGGTGAAACATGCTTGAATCTTTAAATAAAGCGAGTTTCTTTAGACATTCGTCGAATTTGTTATTTAAAAATAACGGAGTTTGATCGACTACATGCTCGAGTTTATCCAAAAATTTCAAATCTTCTCGATTTTCGCTTTCCATTTTTTTTCACTTTCTCACTTTCACTTCTTTACTTTGCGAGGTTCAAACACGAATGAGATCACAATTTTTAAAATTAAATTTTTTTCGCAAAATTGAATAATAATTCAAATCACGAATAGTCTCTTTATCAAATAGAATCAAAAAGTTTCTTTCTCTGTTTCACTATTAAGCTTTAATAAAAAAATTTCCACTGAGGCTCTTTCTTGCCTCACTTTTAAGAAGTACTAAAACGTATTACAGTTCGCCTCATAAGAAAAACCTTTCCTCTTTAAAAATTTAACAATAAAAGCTTATTTCAAAGTTAAAATTAATTTTTAAATTTATTTCTCATTTAAAATTTTATTTCAAAAAACAATTACGTTTTAGATTTTTGAATTTAAATTGCGAAAAATAAAAATAAAAAAAACTTTTACACATCGTCGGTCTGATGAGTGAGAGTGACTGCAAATAAAATGAAAATTGTTCAGCAATTTTATTGATATAGCCGAATGAAAAACTTGTTTTCGCGCGCATAATAAAAATACATAATACAAACACAAATTAAAGAAACTTGAAATGATTGATGTTAGAATTTACGTACTTTCATTTCTTTCAATGTTTTCTTTTTTTCATTATCAACGTTCACTTTCACTTTCGAAAGTGTTTATTGAAATTTTCACAACTAATTTTCTCATCGTTTAAATATTCTTATGAGAGAAATTTTTACATATTAAATTTAGATTTCTGATTGCTTTATTAATTTTTCATTTCATACGTGTGTTTGAGAGATAAAAATCCCGAAGAGGCGAAATCAATTGCACCTTGACTTAGTAATTTTATTTTGCCTAAAGAAAATTAAATTCGTCGCTTAACAAAAAAGTTCGATTTTAGTTTTGCAATTTTTTCAAATGAAAATCTTTCTAGACGACAATGCGAATGAGAATAATATAAACAAAATAAAAGAATAACCGATGCGTTTGATTAAATTCATTTTTTTAATGATTCGTATTTCTATCATTGAGCAAATTTTTATCGGCTTGCGTTGGATTTTATGAAAGCGGCGATAATAAATTTTGAAAAATTGTAATCAGTACCGAGATTTTTCGGGATTTCCCGAAAATAACTTGTTTTATTTTCGGGAAAATCAATAAAAAGTATTTAAAGATATAACTGGAATGTGTAGGCGTAATTTTATTTTCCCGAATTTTCCCGAATTTAGAAATTCTTCCCGAAATCCTCGAAAACTTGCTTTTATTTTCCAAAAATCATTATGTGGCTTAAAGCATTGATTTTCTATTAAAAAAAGTGCTTTGACGACAGAATCTTTCCAAAAGTTGCTTTGTGACACAACTTTACCCTTTGTTCGTGCTAATAAATTAATCGAAATTGGACCTATCGTCAAAAACGATCCGCCTTTAATTTCGGCTGATGTGTGACAAAAGCATCTGTATTTTGGCATTCAGTGTTTACGATTTAACACAACGAACAATTTTGCGAGTAAAATTAGCCCATATTAAGCCTCGGTTACAAGAATTTTAAACATTTGTTTGGTAACAACGAAATATTTAAGCAAATAAGTTTGACTAAAAAATTTATTTGTGAAATTATTAATTTTAAGCGGATAAATAAGATTTTAATTTTTTTAAGAATTTGCGATTGAATTTAAATCATCACTAGTTTTTCACTTATTTAAATTATTTTTTTATTTTTCAGCAAAGATTTCTAAATGCTTAACATGCGAAAATTATCAATAGTCGAATCTAAACTCAAAATCTCCAACTGTGTGCAGAAAAAAGTTTCATGTAATGAATACA
>NCKU01004542.1:0-12048 GCA_003675995.1 Dinothrombium tinctorium
ACGCGCGAGACCGCAATAATACTTTGTGCAAGTTCAGTTTGGACATGTTTTACTGTTAAACACGCCTTTTTGTAATAAAAGGATTCAATTATTTTTATTGTTTAAAAAATAATTTTTATTATTTCTCTAGCATTTGCTTCAAATTACATTATTTCTGCAAGTGATTTATCACAAGAATTTCAAGCGAAAACATTGAATAAAACAATCAACTTGAGAAATGAAATGATGAAATCTGATCAAGAATTACAAAATTTACAGACACAGGCAAACCTTTTGATCCGTAAGTGTCATAGCATTGTTAGAATCAAATAAAAATTTATTTAAAAAATAAAAAATTTTTAGATTATCTGCAATTTATTGATAGCGAAAACAAAACAATATGGGTACACTCATGGGTGAAAAAGTTGAGTTGAATTGTTCGGTTATTGGTAATCCTCAACCAAGTGTCACTTGGAAATTAAAAAAGATTGAACTAAACAATTTTCCGATGGAATACAATTATAGCGAGAATAATCAAATATTAAGAATCAATAATTTAACCTCATGCTATGCAGGAGATTACCAATGCGAAGCAAGTAATTCATTTGGAGGACCAGTCGTAAAAACTTTTCGAATTAATTGTTTAACAAAGCCATTTTCTTATATTTATGTTATATTTCATGAAGAACATAAGCGAAGCTATATACAAATCAGATGCTTATTCAACGGAGAACCTAAACCATCGGTGAAGCTTATGAAAAATTATGTTACAATCAACGCTTCAAACGAACGGCATATTCGTTTTGGTACTATTTATCACTTTTTAGTGAAAGCAACAGTAAGGAAAGAAATTGGCTTGTATAGCTGTCACGTAAGCAACACTCTTGGCAATCATTCAAGCTACTTAGAAGTGATTGACGACGTTTCTCAAACAGAGCCGATGATTGACGTTTATGATTCATTTTTCCTGACAGTATTCTTATTCACATCGAAGTCTGATAATTATCGAAAAGCTCTCATTTCAGAGAATATTAAAATCACGATTTTCGTTCAGAAAGTTGAAATTAGCTCCGATTTGATCGTTAAAAACATTTCTGAGTTAAAAAAATACGTGTTTGAACACAGAAAAGGCGATTTCTCGTTTCAATTTTTTAATCATATCTCATTCGAAATACATAAGTTCAACTTTCAATTTAATGCTATTTACAACATAAAAGCAGTGATATCTAACAATGAGCGATTCGGTAAGTTTAGTGAGTGGTACACTTACGTTTCGATACACATTTGTGGAAAGAACGTGCCCTTCATCACAAATGGCGTAGTGTTGATATCACACAAAAAATTTGACGGCTATTTGAATAAGCATTCTTCAAACTTCGCTTGCAATACTCTACTTTCAAACACATTCAACGAAAGTATTTGCATTCGCCGATTTGATTCAGATTCGATCACAATTTACGATGGCATAAATGAGAACGCTTTGAAAATTAACAATACCGCCGGATCAGATTGGATGTGTTCTACCCAAAATAGTTTGTTTTTAAAATATTCTTCGCTGAAAGAAGACATTGGGTTTCGATTATACTTTACACTCGTTTCAAAGATTGCTCATGGCTCTTTGTTCCAAAATTGTTACTTATAATAAATTCTCAATTAAATTTAAACTCTTAATTTTTTAATTTTTCTTTACCAATTTTTTAAAATCTTTTTTCAAATGTATTCATTATTTTACAATCTTTAATTTAATTTTATTTTTTTCATTGAATTCATTTAAACATTTGTGTTTGAATTTTAATATTAGCTGAAATGAAAATAAATATAAAAAATTTGATTAAAATAACTGAAATTTTAAAGCATCTTTTAAATTTTTAAGTAATTTGTGATCAAATTTTTTATAACTGTGAGCAAGTCACAATCGGAATGTGAGTTTTACGCAAAATTTTAACTCATAAAAAATAAAGTTAAGGAAAACTTTAATTAATTTACTTTTAATTTAATCTGAGAACTGCACTTTCGTCACACTTCAATCAAAATCTGCAACATTCGTCTTACAAAGAATTCAAAATCTTTGAACTTTCGTGCTTAGCAAGTGAGCAAAGCATGAACAAGTTCTCCGCTATCACTTATGAGATAAATAATTGAATAATTCCTAGAAGCATACTCAACATTTTGCTCTATTGCCAGCTTTTATTTGTTTGTCACTTTATTCGTTTCTTCGTTTTCACTAAATCAACACACTTAAGCGTCTACTAAGAGTATTTTTATTAAAAATTTATTCATTTTATCTTTTATTTGTGTGCAAAAAGTTTTTTCGACAGAGTAAACAGAAAGTTTATACTGTACTAGGTATTAAGTTTAAGCGAAATTACATAACAATAGCAAATATTACATGACTTTGACTTGTATCTCCTCTTATACTTTTTCAATAATAACTTTTAATATTTAACATTTACTCTAAATTTATAGAAGAAAATGTTCAAAAAAGACAAAACGTCACAAACACAAATAAAATTGAAAATCGAAAACAATCATTTAATAGTATTTGTCTGAACTTCACTTTCTTCTCCCATATGTTTGGTCACAACACTAAAAATGACTCCATCAATTTTTCCATGCTTCTACAGCTTGCGCATTCATCATATCGGTACCCAACTTATCAACTAAAAAACCAACGAGTGATATACCAAGAAATTTGAACATTTTTGGTGTGACTTTGTGTTTCCGATGGCAATTTTAATGAGTTGTTCTACTAAGAATTCAGTGTCGTCAATATATTGTATCACGGCGTTTACTGCAAACATTACTTGACCAGTGTGTGTGCAGCAAACCTTTTATTTTCTCGCAAATGATACATCCGCGAATGATTTGAACATATTTCGAAAGCAAAGTGAAATCGTAACGAACAGGATCCAAAAAAGAGAAATCGAAGAGAATACCTTAGCTATTTGACTATGAAAGTGATGAGAACTCAAGCGCTTAGTGAAATTTATGAAAAGTTGGCAGAACTCGCCTCGCGACAGGTACAAACGAGGCATGAAGGGCAAAAAGTTTGAACGTTTCGTTAAAAGGAAAGGTGTGGAAAAAATACTCGTGGACAGTTATTTCCGTGAAAAAATTTGAAATCAATTTTTTACGTAATTCAAGGGTATAACTACTTTTTCATTTTCAAATAAACTTATCGCTATCATCGATATCAAACAAAATATCTTTTTTCAAATGTTTTTAAATTCTATCAAAAACTCTGCTTCATTGTCTCAGTGTTTTCTCATTTTTATTTGTCCTCGAATTCTTTCAATAATAACTACTTTCTAGTTTTAATTTGGGAATAAAAATGAAGATGAAACTCACTCTTATGCTTAATTAAGCGCTTTATTTTGACATTTTTGGTTTTTTTTCTGCTTCTTTAGGTAAAAAGTTAGAAAATTAAAACATATTCTTCATGAAACATCTTCACATAGATAAATTTCATATAAGTAAAAAAAAAAAAAATTAAAAGTGTTTTAAGAAATATACTGAACCAAATAAAAATTATTTAATATACTTGATTTAATGATAAAATAAATTCAATTAAGAAAAATTGCTTAACTTTTATAGCTTTAACTGACATTTTAAACACTCGCTTTGCTGAAATGTCAACAGATCTTTCAGCGACAAATTTATAAGATTTAAGGATTAATTTTTTTAAATTTTAATCTCACTGCCAAGTGCTTGAGTAAGTTTTTTAAAGAAAATTCTAAACAGTGGCTAAAAAGCACTTGAACATGTTGAGATTTTTAATTTATTTGTTTTGCGCCATGAAAAAAGTATTTCTTTGCAGAAGCTTAACACTAAAAAACGAATCTTTTTTCTCGACATAATGATATCAAATAGTTATAATCGAATTATAAAAAAATCGCGTTATTGTGCACAATTCTTAAGTGTTTTCAAACCTTGAACACTCATTCTTATCTTTTACCGACCCGTGTTTCAAGAGTTTTTTTTTCAGTTTCTTTCTCTTGAATAGTAATTGAATAGATAGAAAGGTGTTAAATGAGAAACAATTTAAACGATTCAAATAAAGGTTGAATAAAGTTGAGGATGCTTTTTAAAACTTTCAAAGTTTGAGTATTTATATCTTGCTAATTTAAAACGTTGAATTCTAATTGTAGACCTAACTAGCACAAAAATGTCTCAAGAATACATGAAAACACTTTTTTAAAACTTTTTTCACTATAACACCCCGAAATCGAAAATGGTACTAATATGAAAAAAGAATGATTTTTGTGAAACTTTTTCATTAATTTGAATCAATATGCATTGCGAAAAGTGAGTTTAAGAAAGAATTTTCTCATTGAGCAACTCGATCATAATTCGAAATAAATCGTTTGGTGAAAAATTTGAAAAACTTGCTCTGTATCTAATGTCTCGCATAAAAAGCGGTAAAAAAGCGGTTTTGACACCCGAAAAACAATTCGATATTAGTGCAAGTTTTTCAAATACCTGAAAAAGTTAGCGCAGAAACGTGCAATGCAGTTTAGAATCTTTGTAATCACTGTATAGAAAGCGGCGCTCGAAAAAATATCTCACAAAAAAGAGAACTGACCAATGTGAGTGATAAGAATGATATTCGGTCTAACAAAAAAATTTTATTCGGTTAAGAATATTTTTTGTAGAACTTGAACAATTGACATAATAAAACCCTCAATTTTTTAAAAAATTTTTAACTCCATTATTCACTCTTTTCAAGTTGAATAAATAAATAAATAAATAAATGAATAAAGTATTTTTCATGAGAAATTTGTATTCAAAGAAACATATTTTAAATTTCAAATTAGGAATTTGTTATGCATAATAAAAAATTCGCGTTCAATTTTATTTTAAGCTACCTTTCCATTGTTATTATTTTATACAGAAAAGTATATTTCAGCGCGAAGTATTTAGCTCAAAACAAAATATTTTTTATGATCATAAAAAACGATATTCTTTGATGTTCTTTGAAAATAACAAAGATCGATCCGCAAATTACTACAAATTAACTTCACCTTAACAAATGTGTTGAAAGTTTAATTAAAATATTTTAATTAGTTTTTACTATCTGATTTTAAATTTTTTAATTTTATTCTAAAGATGTAAGAATCAATGTTTCCACAAAAAGAATTAAAAAATTACAACAAATGATATAGTCGAAATTTTTAGTCTATGATTTCGTAAGATAAAATTTAATTTTTTTAAATATCGATTTTTCGTTGTCATAGTACAGCCTTTATTTAACAAAAACATTCATAACGAAAGAATGAATAAATAAAGGTGCAGAAATTATATAGTTTGTCAAAATGAAAATTAAAAATCATCAAAGTGATTTAAATATAAGTTAGATAAAAAAATTGTCCAGTTTTAAGGTGTGTTTCAATTTAATGGATACTTTACTTTACTAACTAGTGTACAAATTATTACATAAAAGCAACATCGTCAATTGAATTAATTTATCATAAAAGGGTTTATCTAACAATAATACACAAGTGATATAATTATTATGCACCCTTTTATAATAAATTTATTCAATTGTTTACTAATAAAATTAATATTTTTTTTAATTTTTTCTTATCAAGATTTCATTCAAAAATAAGTTCAAAGATGATTTTATGTAAAATCGTTTAAAAATTGAAAGAGTTGATTGAAACCCTTGATCGAAACGAAACCATTTTATTCTATTTTCTTTAGATTTTTCTCACCTCGGATACTTTAATCTCTGAATAAACAAAAGAAAATAAGAAAATGAAGAAATGAAAAACCTTGCCATTGCTGTTTTTCAGGTTCAAATTCTATGAATAACTTAAAATAAATTCTTATGGTAATCTAATGATTACATTAGCTGAAACCATTTGTTGGTGTGAAAAGCAACAAGGAACTTATTGAAAATCCTTGTTTAAACAAGTTCGATGATTTGTATAAAAGCAAATTCAAGTAAATCGTCATTTTTAATCGATGTTCGCTAAAAGCCTTTCATGATTAGCGTTACATATGTACCATGTTTAGCTACCAAGTACGGCACTCACTATGCAAATAATTCTTATGATGGAATAATTGGTTGTATTCAAAGAGAGGTAAAATGTTAAAATCGTGTTAATTTTAAAATTTCTCGAAACTTTGTTTAGGAAGCGGACACTACTTTAACCTATGGGCCATTTTCGATCGACGGTGAGCCTGTTCTTTTCTCACCGACAACGTTAAGTTTTCAATACAGCATATATGGTGTGGTCGGTCGATATTGGTCCAAAAGCGGTGGCATTTTATCCAATTTTACTTCATTCGATAGTCAATGTGTCATTTGCCTTCTCGTAACCGCAATTCTTACTATAATCACATTAGAATTACTCAAATTTAGACAGAGCGTTTTTCTTTTACTTGCTGTTATTTTGAAGCAATGGTTTCAAAATTCAAATTCGCTAAAAACGAGAATTTTCAACTCACTGCTTTTGATGCATTTATTTATGTTGTCCAATTATTTCTCAGCAAACTTTTGCACCACTCTCTCGACAAAAAGTGGTTACAAACAAATGGATACTTTGACCGACATCTTCGAAAGTGGCCGCTTCCCTCTATTCGACAGTTTTCTCACACTATCAAATGAATTTGAAAAAGGATGTACGCCAACTCATGCATTGCTTTGGAGAAAGGGAGTTGAACAGTTCGGTGGCAAGCCATCATTCGGCTATACACATTTTTTCGAGATGGAGAAAAAATCGGATAAAGCGGAAAAAATTGTGAAAATACTTGTCGATGGCAAAGCAGTTCTTCTTACGCTTTACGATGCCAAAGACATTGTTAAAAGTCTCTCCTGTTATACTCGAACAAAATTTTCTCATTTATTCGCTAAATTTGTTTCGAATGATTACAAAATAAATATCTCGCCACCGTTTGAAGCCACTCTTCTCACTTCTTATCACTGCAAACAGATTAAAATGGAATTAAGACAAGCTGTTGATGACCTGTAAGAGTCGTAACTCATTTTCAATCAAACTTTACAATTTAATTTTTTGTATTAAAGGCATTATCGTATATTTGAAAGTGGAATCTCGTCTTATTTAATGAACGAAGCTCCAAAAGCGTTACACATTCCGAAAGACAAGCATTGCGAAAAGCAATTGTTTGAAAAGAAGAGGAAAGTAGAACAAGCTATTGATGCTGTTGGTTTTTCTTTGTTCAAGCCTGTAATTATATCTTTTGTCATGATTATTTCAGTTTCGATTGCTGCAGTGATTGTAGAATTGCTGAGTTCTAACAAATAAAGTCATTTTTGGCTCTTATTCTTGGATCACATAGTAATTAAAGCTTCTAAAATTATGTACACTTTGTAATTTAAAAAACAGAGATATGAGCAAAAAAAAAACTTTTTTCATCAATAAAAAACTTATTTAAGCTGCATTAACTTAAACAGAGAGTTTTAATCTTGATTACGAGAAATATTAGATTAATAAACTCAAAAACACCATGAACAACAATTGATGCATATAATACATCAAATGAGTGCTATTTTTAATTGAAATGGCAAGTTTTTAATTTGAAATTCGAACTCAAAGTGTAAGAAATGGGAGGGCCAACGTTGAATATACAAGAGCAGTTGTTCGTTTTGGAGAATAATGAGGAGAAACACTCTTACTGTATCGAAACTGATTGCGTTTTATTCATTGAGAATTCAAGATTTGACCAAGTCAAAAACTAGATTGAAGTGGCTGTATCGAAAAATAAAATATAAAATTTTCAATTGTTTGATACCACATGTTGCCTCTAAATAAACAAAACTCTTTCAAACTGAATTCTTGAGCAATTTTTTCGATTTTACGATTAATTTTTACCGCTTGTTTTTTCAATCCAACAACTGATTTTGAAAAATCTTAACATGTAACTTCTTATGATGGAAAATGTTATTTATGACTAAAAAATAACTTCACTCTACTTTTTCTGGCAAGCTTTAGTTCAGTGTTCGAAACATTGTAATATTAAAAGCGATCGACGTAATTACGAATATGTTCTCTGCAAATGTGTGTTTCAATAATTAAAAACGATTCAATTTGAATATTTTATTTCCAAGTAAACAATCAAATAACAACAATCACTTCTAAAAAAGCATTTCTAAATTAGTTTTCCGAAAAATTCAATTAATAAAATAATGTTATAGCTAGTTGTTATGAGTGAAATTAAAAATATAAGCTTCAATTAAAGAATGAGTAAAGTTAAATTAAAGATAAAAAAATTTTTACTTGTAACATGAAGAGTTCAATTTAAGGAGGCAATTGATTTTTTTTTTTGTATTTACAATCTTCGTTTATTTGTTTCAAACGCTTGTGAAAAATGTTTAAAAAATTACTTAAATTTGTTTTCTCTTGTTGCAGGCCGAAAAAATCGAAAAAGAACTCAAAGGCCAAAGTGAATTCGAAATTTGAGCAGACGCTTACTGAAAAGTGTGATAATCATGCGCCTCAAATTTCATCCGAAAATTCGAAGTTGAAATTGCAAAATTTGAAATCTTTGTTGGCAAAAGATAGTAAAGTCACACGTTTCGAATCGGGAAAAAATGTTGAGAGCTCGAAAGTTGAAGCGGACAGTAAAATAGTAGAGCACAAAAAGTGTGAAATAGCATTCAATTTGAATGAGTTGAAAATTCAGCAGCTTGAATTAGCTTCTCAAATGAAAGCTCCTCAATTCTGTTTTGGCAATGCACTTACAAAACAAAAATCAAACTTGGTGCGAAAATCATGTCGGCTCAATGCAAACTCGAACGTTTTCTCTGATCACAGCTTGAATTTCAGTCAAAAAAATTCACCATTGTTATCAATCTGTAGAAAAATTCCTGAATTCATTGTCGAGCACGTTCGTGAAATGCACGTTACTATTTTGAGTCAAGATGTGTCGGTGAACAGATCAAATTCAAGTAGTAAAATGTTATATGGCAAGATGCACGGCAAAAATGAAAAATTTATGATCGAAGCCAGCCTTGATAGAATTATTACTCTCGAACAGCGAAATTTTAAAAGATATAGAATAGCAAAAGTGTGCGCTGAATTTGTAGAATCTCCGAATCAATCCAACAGAGATAAATTTATGAAGAGGCAAGTTGAAAATGTTTCTGAAAATTGTTCTCTACTTTGCAGAGGAAATTACTTTATTGAATGCAGATGGGTTTATAATACAAATGTACAAAAACCCGAATGGATTTCATTTGAGAAATATGCAACAAAACTGAAGGAACCAGCACTTCGAACTTCGCATAAAGAAGAGTGGAAAGAAATTATTGTTGTAAATGATGGTTCTCTTCTCTGCTTTGATTACGGTTCATATCGCATGAGTGAAAAATTGAATTTAGAAAGAAGTTGTTTGCTTGATGTAAAAGAATCTCCAGAACTATTCACGGCGGAACGTATTCATCCATTAACTTATATTGAAGACAGAAACGTGCGCATATTATGGAATTCTGAGCCAATCGCAAACGATCGTTTTAAAGTTATTGAAAAGTACATGGCTTCTTTGATATTGCGTTCTCAAAGAATTGAAAGAAACGTCGGCAAACAGGCCAATGAAATCTACGTAGCGTCTATGATTGACACTCAGCTATTATTCGAACGATATTTCACTAAATCGTCGAAAAACTTTGAAAGCGCTAATTTTAATATCAAGATTGAAATGATTGAGGCAAACATTGCGAAAATTGCTTCAGAAATCGAGAGTTTGAAAGAAAGTTTGAAAATTCGCCATAAAGTGGCAAGAAAATGGATTGAATATGCTCGGTCAGCTAAACAAAGTTTAGTAAAAAGTTCAGTTAAAATAAATGAAATATCAGATTTTGAAAACTACTGCTCTGAGCATGACAATCGTAAAATGATTGCATCGAATTCACATGCTGAAGAGTTACTTTCAAATTCACCTGAAAATTGGACGCTATCGGCAAACGAAAACAGTTCGAGCAAAAGATGCGAATATAGCGATTATGCTTCTTTATCTCGAGAATCAAATCAGATGCAATCGGAACACGAAGCATTACCATCCCCAGAATTAGTTCTCATTCGTCAGTCTGCTGAATCGAGCAAAATTGAGGAAAAAGAAGAGAAAAGGCTTGATTATGACGAATACGATTATGATGAAGAGAGTGAATATAACTTAATTGATACTCTCTTTAATTTGATTTATCTATTGCTATTCTCACTTCTTTAAATTTGCATGAGTTTCTGTATCGTCTTTTGTTTGTCCCTTGTCTCTCATTTGTGTTAAATAAATTCAATTTTGTGTTTCATGCTTAATTTTGATGTTATTTTTATAGTATTCACACCTTTTAATTTAAATCTGTTGTATTTTTGCTTATATTATTTTCCTTAAAAATTCTTCGATTGGAATTATAATGCCAAATTTTGTGATTGATTTTTTCATGCAATTAAGATTCAATTGCATCTTTAAGATCAAAATAAATATTCAAGAGAGTTTTTACCCAGTTTTAAAAATCGAGTAAAAATATGCATTTAGTAAAATATAACTCATCATATCAGGATCGCTGAGTATAAAAATTAAGAAAATCTGCTTAATCTTCACATTCTTAATTTTTAAAAATTTTGATGTTGCTTTTATATTAATTAAGCTTTTTGATTGGATAAAAAAGGAATTTTTTGAAATTGAGAAAGTGAGGGAAATGTGGAAACTGCTGTAAGTTAGAAGAAGCAATGAAGCGCTTGGAAATATGAAACTCAATGATCAAAATTTCGCATTTCAATATTTCAATAAACGAAAATATTGTTTTCTTTAGATTCAATGAGCAAGAAGTAACAATATTTGGTGAGAGTGCAGATGCATCATCAGCAGCTTGCACTTATTGTATTCCCTCACATTATAATGGCATGTCGGTGTGTTCTGAAATTCGATTCTCTTTGCATATCACTTTTTTTCACTTTATACCCGCATGATAACATGCATGAACAGAATCGTTTAAAATACTTTTTTAAATTTAATTTTCTCACCTACTTTGATAAATTTTCTTTAAACTCATATTACAAAGAATTTGTCGGATAACAACTATGGCCTCTTTTTTCTTGATTTCTAATCGGGTATGATTTTATATCTCGAATAGTTCGGCACACCGCCTTATTTTGAAGATTACGACATGCCACATAAGAGTGGGTATGGTAATTTCGTCGATTTATAATCTCTGTTTAAGTATGGGGTCTTAACGCAATATACGAGTCATTCATATGAAAATACAGTAATTCAAAAAGCAGTTTTATTCTCTAATTTAGTTGGATGCAAAGTGTCACCAAACGAAACCTCGATAAGCGAGTCAACAATAATTATTGCTTGTTAATGCATTAAAAAATAAATTAAGAAAAGCTTATTCTCACTCAATCTTCGCCTTCATTCATTCTCAATGCGATTGCGATTAAGGGTAAATTGCAATAGCTTAAATTGTGCAAATTAAGTATGCTTAGTGCTCAAAACAAGTTAATTTGGCTGAAAATGTTTTAGAAAAATATGCAAAAAAAATCTTGTTTATGACGAATATGAATAAGCTTAGTGTATAAAAAATTTTTGGTCATATATTGATTATGTTGCACTTGTTCTCTATTCGTTGATGAACAGTATTGAACACATTTTTGATCTACAATCTTTATTCGTGTCTTTGTTCGCATTGCGAAATTGATATGCCGTTTTCCCCTTAATACATCAAATTGCTCGATTTTTTAATATTGTGAAAAAAGATTATTATACATATTTTTATCTAATATGAATGATCATTGACTTCGTAACAATATGTGTAAACATAGACTCTATTGCATCTAAATAAAATGCAAAAACACGCTTAAAGACAGAATGTTTTGTAATTATTTCATTAAATTTAACGGTTCTTTGGGATAAGATAGAAAAATATGTTTTCATCGACTGTACAAAGATGATTTTAATATCAATTTCACTATTTTTAAGGAAAATAACATTAGGAGTATAAAAATATAATACAGTAAAAATAAAATGAAAGGCGTGAATGCTATTAAATAACATCAAAATTAAGCATGAAAAACAAAATTGAATTTATTAACACAAATGAGGGACAAG
>NCKU01004543.1:0-12048 GCA_003675995.1 Dinothrombium tinctorium
TTTTATCCAAAATTATAAGTATAAAAAATATTTTTTTGTTTTTTGTACAATAGATAATATAAATGTATAATTAATATATAATAATTTACAATGAATATATTTTGAATACCGAATTTTCTTTACTATTATTTGATCGTAGATATTTTATTTTATTTTAACTTTATCTCAATTTTTTTGTTCAATTAAGTTTTTGTCCAAATTTAATTTTGTAGCTCATAGCAAATATAAAAATTTATTATATTAAGTATATATGAATGCAATAAAAATTTTTTTCATTCTAAATTAAATTTTGTAATATTTTTAATAGTTTTTAAAATTTATTTAATTAGTAATTACTAAAGTAAGTAAGTCACAATTGTGAAAAAAATCCCAAAATCAAAACAAAGACAAAAACGAAAGTAGAAATCATTCACCAAAGTTCATGCGATTTAGTTTTGAAAATAGATTCAAGACCAGCATGGTATAGTAGGATAAAAGATTTCTAACAGTTGTAGATAGCTAATGAACGACAAGCGATGTTTTAGCTTGCCACTTTTTAACTGCAACTTAATCATATTAAAACGATTAATTTATTCATTAAAAATAGAAATGTTTCTCCTTAAATTTCTTATATCATATTATTTCCTTAAACGCATATGTGTTTATCTCCTCACTTTTCAAACAGAAACCGATTTTTGCTCTTCTCGTCACGTACTCTTGCCTCTAGTAAGTTTTTTAATTTTGTTTTTATACTTTCCATATTTTATATATTTTCTCTTCCATTAATTTTAAACAAAAATAATTAAGAGAAAGCAGAAATGAGCATCTTGAAAATCTTATTCTTGGCTGCAATTTTAATTTCGATAATTTTCAAAATGTCCCAAGTACGAATTGCTCTTTATAAATTTATTATAATTTAGAAGATTAACTTTGAAATTTTCAGTGCCAAAAGTATCGATTTCTCGTATCGAAACCTTTCAAAAGATGTGTCGATGTATGTTCGAAATCTCAGAAGTGCTCGAATCGCATTCCCTACGAAAAACATTTATGTGTGGCCGAATGTGGAAGAAGATGTTTTCACCCCCAAAAAAGAAAATTTTCGTGAGATGATCCATGTAAAGAGGTGCGTTTGAAGCAAAATTTCTCTTAAACAAAAATCATTTTTGTTGCGTTCGATGTGAAATAAAAAATTTTTCTTTAATCGACTCTACAAAATATTTTGAAATAAAATTTTTTCGTAAGTTTAGTTTCTCATTTTTACGAATTCTAAAAACAAATTCATAAAACTTTTAGTATGTTTATTGTTTTGTTAGAGTTAAAACAAAACTTTAGCTTAAATTGCATTAGCACAAAATTATTTCATTTTTGAAATTAACTTTCCTAACAAAATTAATAATTGAAGTGTGACCACATAGATTTTCACAAATTCAGTTAAAATGATTTAACACGTTTATGTTTATCGTGTCATTTAATTTTTTCAAGTTTTCATGCATTTTACTCGAAATGAATCATATTTATTATAAGAATTGCAAGCATTTGAAGGTTATCTTTGAGTTTCAATTGTCAGATATTCCAAATTGATATTTTTCACCAACTTTATCTTTTGTTATAGAATTAAACGAATTGTTTGTTTATTAATGTAAGGGAGAAAGAGATTGAAAATGAAAACTGAAAATGTGCATCGAGATTAAAAATTCATTCAAAGAGGGGCCATAAGCAGACTTTTTTACCCTTTACTGTAATTTCTTTCGATCTTAATTTCGCAAACTTTTTTTGCGAACGATTAAAATTCGCGCGCCGTTCATTAGACAAATGAACGCGAAGCGAGAGTCGAAAGCAGTGATCACATGTTTTCGCGAAGTGAACGCAAACGAAAGTTAATCGCACATTTTCATTCTTCTCCTTGTTTTTTTTTCGTAAACAAACAAAACTTAAGAAAGTAATGCGAACGATTCGAATGCCGATCCTAGAGAGTCCCGCTTTCGCTATTCGCTAACAATGCTTAATGTTTGATAATGTTTAATAATGTTGAATAAATCAAGAGAATTGATTCGAACGGCAGTCGCGCCGAGCTCGTAATGAGCGGACGGTCCGCGTTTTCGCAGAAATTCACGTTTTTGCGATTATTTTTTCGAATCGCAGAAAAAAGAAAACGATTCGAACGGCGGTCTTTGATTCGAACCACATTTCGAACTAATTCGTCGATTTAATCAAACGAACGATGTCAACTCTCGATTCGCACGCGTTTCGCGCTCGTTGTCACGCGTGAATTGTGCGGTCAGTGAACGGCACTCGACGAGTGCTGCGAATTCGATCGTTGCGCGCAAAACAAGTGAACGCGAAAACGGGCGAAAAAATGAATCCCGGACATAATCTCGCCATTGAAATGATGTCTTCGGGCGCAGCGCCTCCTTCGCAAGCGTTTTCTTCCAACTCGACGACTGCGGCCGGTCTCGCAGCCAACAGCGGTCGGCATCAAACACCGACTTCGGCCGACGCTTGTCTCTCGATTGTGCACAGTCTGATGTGTCACCGACAGGGAGGCGAATCGGAATCATTCTCCAAACGCGCGATCGAAAGTTTGGTGAAAAAGCTGAAAGAGAAGAGAGACGAATTGGATTCACTCATCACAGCGATCACCACGAATGGAGCTCATCCCTCGAAATGTGTCACTATTCAACGGACACTTGACGGCAGGCTTCAAGTGGCAGGCAGAAAAGGCTTTCCACATGTGATTTACGCTAGAATCTGGCGATGGCCCGATTTACATAAGAACGAGTTAAAACACGTCAAGTATTGTCAATACGCATTCGACTTGAAGTGCGATTCGGTTTGCGTGAATCCGTATCACTACGAAAGAGTGGTTTCACCAGGAATAGACTTGTCAGGTTTGACAATTGTCGTTTACTGCCTGAATTCTTGCGATTTGCGTGATAAATGTGCTTAAATAGTGAGGCGCGATTTGCAGTTCATTTGTCAAATCCTGCCTCGCAATGAAGAAACGAGTTCACCGCAAAAAGAAATTATTAAACTCTTAATCTGTTTGCCACTTTTTTGTTTCATCTCATTGCTTGCTCTCGTTTCAACCTTTAAGATCAAATTCACGATTGTTTGATAACGAAAGCTGCTCTTAAACGCGTATTAACATATGACATTTTATCTTTATGTTATTTATAGCTTCTGCACATTCTTTGGTCGAGCACGATACCGGTGGGCATCTTGGAGGGCGGCCACCGACGGTGAAGACTGAGTATGGCGGACCTCAAGGACCAGCTGGTGTCCTCACACGTAAGTGATGATTCCTATTTTCGGCTCTCACTGATCTGCGTTCTTTCGAAAGCACGAAACGTACAAGGTATTAGTGGTCAAAATGAGCTCAATTCTCATCATCCTCAACAAACACCGACATCTACCTCGATGCCCGATTCTTTTTTGTCTGGAAGTTCCCCACCAGATTTAGGCTTACCCGTTCCTCCGGGAATGGATCGTTCGATGGTAGTATCTGCACAAAACCAAGCTTCAAGTGGTTCTTCAAGCTTTAGTAATACAACAAATGGTGCTTCCCCTTGGAGCTCGGTTTCAGCTGCGAGTGGCGTAACGGGTACAAGGGCAACCTTATCGTATACTCAGACAATGGTTCCCCCTGGTTCTGAATCTGGTCCTAATCCCAGTACTGGGATCAATACTGGTGCTACAGCATATTGGCATCATCAGATGCCTCCTACCGCTGATTCCGTTTTAGGAATGGCGACTCATCCCTGTGCTCCATTGTCAAATTTGCCCTCACCTGAATACTGGTGCTCAATAGCGTATTTTGAGCTAGACCAACAAGTTGGAGAAACCTTCAAGGTTCCTTCTTCGTACGGCAATGTTGTTGTTGATGGATATGTTGATCCTTCGGGTGGTAATCGGTTTTGTTTAGGAGCTTTATCTAATGTTCATCGGACTGAACAAAGTGAGAAAGCGAGATTGCACATTGGTAAAGGTGTTATGCTCGATCTCAGAGGCGAAGGTGAATATTTTTAAAAATTTCAATAAAAGATTTAACAAATTTAATATTTCAGGTGATGTCTGGTTAAAATGTTTATCTGATCATTCAGTATTTGTACAGAGTTATTACTTGGATCGTGAAGCTGGTCGTGCGCCTGGAGACGCTGTTCATAAAATTTATCCTGCTGCCTACATTAAAGTTTTTGATTTGAGACAATGTTACCGACAAATGCAGCAACAGGCAGCAACAGCTCAGGCCGCTGCCGCTGCTCAAGCCGCAGCAGTTGCGGGACATATACCCGGGCCTGCAAGTGTCGGAGGAATTGCTCCTGCAATAAGTAAGTGATTTAGGTGAAGAAACAAATTTTACCTTAAAAATTCAAAGGTCTCTCTGCTGCTGCTGGCATAGGAGTAGACGATTTAAGACGTTTATGTATACTTAGACTGTCATTTGTGAAAGGATGGGGTCCTGATTATCCTCGACAGACGATCAAAGAAACTCCCTGTTGGATTGAAGTGCATCTTCATCGGGCCTTGCAATTATTGGACGAAGTTTTGCATACAATGCCTATTCATGATCCTCGACCTCATGATTAAGTCGTCGTATGCACGGTGCGAAGCAAAAAGCAGCGGTTTCTCGATCGGGTGAACGCTTGTTTCAGTTTTTATTGTTCGAAAATGAATCGTGCTGAGATAACGTTGTTGTTGTTTGTTCCTTCATCGTGTTCACTTTGTCGTGTGACCGCTGATTAATTATTTCATTTTACATTCGAATGATTTGTACATTTGAAATGAATTATGGGTGAGATTGTTGACAGCTGCGAGAATGAATTGTTAAAATCATGTTTTGAATGAAAGCGGAGATTTAATTTCAAAATAAATTATAATCGTTTTTCTTTTTAATAATCATTAACTATAATACAATGAGTACAGTTTGAGACAAGAGAATCAAACGAAAATAGAAATCAACGACGACTAAATTGTGTTTGCTTCATTCTCGGCGATTATAGCGGCTTCTCTCAATCTTCTCGCCTCCGGTTTCACGTTGAAGTAGTAATTGAAAATGTTGACGCCAAGCAGTGTGTGAGCACCGATTCCGACCGCGACGAATGTAATAACCGTCGCTCTGTGCATCAAATCGTAATGTTGACGAACTCTTTTCATCAAATTTCGCGAAAACATTTTCACCCCCCAAACAAGAGTCACACTTTCACCGCTTTCTTCTCGCGACTGCAGATGGAGCGAGCAAAGTAAGTGAGCGCCTTGTTTGAATATGCGTTTGTCGATCGCTGCGAGTGATTTGACTTTTCCAGAAGCTTTTAATCATTTCGACAGTCGCTTTTGCGAAAGAGCAAATTCTTAAAAACGCTAATTTCATTTATCTTTTTTTTGCCGAATGCCAGCGAACGAAATTGATATTGAAAACAATTAACGATCGCAAATAAAACGCTTAGTAACTTTTATCATTTTATGCACTCATTTCCTATTCTGTGCATTTATTCAACTCTTGATACCGAGCGATATCTTATTTGTTTTTTTTTGCTTTAAACGCTACTTTAAGTGCTTAATTATTGCGTAGTCATTAACTTTGATTACAATTTGCTTGTTTTCTTCTATTTAAAAAAACTGCATTAACAAGTTTTTTCGTCTTCCTCTTTTCACCTGCGAATTTAATGCATCCTTTTTCCGGCATTCAACCAAAAAAAAAATATTTTCTTTACGCATTTATTATAAAAATTATAATCAATTAATTAATTACTTTTAAACAGTTTTTTTTTTGACATTTGATTTAAATAGAAACATAGTTTAAAGAAACATGATTATGCGATGAAGCGATTTTACATCCCGCTTAAGCTCTTAAATTAGATTTATAAAATTTAATTTTTTTGACATTTTAAAAATGATATCAATGTCAACATTGAAATCACTTTATTGAGTTTTTTTTTTTGAGTATACAATTTTCTAAAAAAAAACCCAACGACTATCTTTGGCAACAAGTGTAACAAAAAGAAAAAATGTATAAGTTCTCAAAAAATTGAAGTCACACATTTGCGAAAAAAAAAATTAAAATTCGTCTTTTAGCTTATCCTTTAATTCACCTAAATTTTTTTCCATACTCTTCACTAAATTTATTGCATTCAAAATTGTTTTACGCCATTTGGCGACCAGCGCTTCGGGCGACGCGTCCGAAGCGTTTTCTAATGACTTATGGAGGATTGTATCAAATTCTCGCGCAGCAGACTCCAGCTGCAATAGGCGAGTGTAGAGAAGAACGTTTAAAAGTAGAAGCATCAATAGAATAATTAAAATTATTTTTAAAAGGAATGTTTCTTCCGCGTTTTCTTCATTGTTTACGATTGAAGAAGCCGTCGGGAGCAGAGACACCGAACCAGCGGAGTCTTTCGAATGCTCTTCGAGCAGAGGCGTTTTTCTATGTACAACTAGTGGCGGACTTGGATTACCAACGTTCAAATCGTTCGACGACTTGTCGCTGGACGAGATATTTTCGTAATTAGATTTTTCTTGAGACCATTTTTGCAGCGCTTTCACAAAGTGTTGACAATAGCTATTCACGCCTTCGATCGCGTTCTTCTCGACCAACGATTTCATGAAACCCATTCCCCACAAAGATTTTTTATGTAAGATGTGAGCGTGTACCTTGATGTGGCATTCGTTTTCGGTGCCGCCGCGAGTTATACACCAAACGCAACGAACAGAGAAAGTGTCACTGTAAGGAACGCCTGAACTGACCGCTTCCGAACGAATTGTATACACGTCGCTTTCCGGAGAGGCGTACAGCAGGTACTGAGTTTCGATTGTAGAAACGTATTTGGCCAAAGCGTGATTGACGAATACCGAATAACTCAACGAACGCATCTTCACGATTTTGCCGTCGTTTTCTTCGATGTCTTTCCATTCACTTAGCGATAGATTCTCGGTTTTACGCTCTTCTAGCAAACGTCGAAAGAATGCAGAATCGTTGAACGCCAATTGGAAGACAGTGTTCGCACTCAAATTGAACCTGTGGTCGACAACCAGCAAACCCTCGTGTGTCGGACACACGCAAGAGAGCAAAGATAGCTGATGACTTCGCATCAATCCGGCGCTCAGTGGCTGCTCGCCGGACGCCCGCAAGTCATCGCTCGACGAGCTGAGATCGGTGCCGCTCTCTCCATTCACGGTTCGCTCCTCTTGTCGGTCGATTGCCTCGCTTTTGTCGAACACTTCGCAATTCGAACCCGACTCATCCTTCTCGTCGGGCATTGCTTCGCGACCGATTCGTGCGAATAGCGTCGCGTCTATTTTCACGCCGCTTCTGTTCTTCGCTTTTATTCTCACAGCGTTTGCACCCCTTTTCACCCCTTTCTGAAGAAAACTTTTTTTTCTCAAACTTTGTACTTTTCGATCGTTCGCTTGCTTCTCGAAAACGCGCACTTTTTTGCTCGCTTCGCTTTATTTCATTTTGATCTATTCACTCTTTTAATACGCGTGCAATAATCTAAATATTGACGCGAAGTAACAATTCGTTTTTATCGAAAACGGTAACCAAAGTGAAAGCGTAGATAATTTTGTTTGTCGTTGTACAAATTTACATAACTCGCGTGATCATTTGCGAGCTGATTAATGTTCGCTATTTGTATAATTTGAATGTGCTGTGTTTCGGATGCAATCCTTACTGATCAATTAACTTTTTTTTTTAAATTGAGAAAAACAGAAAACAGAAAGTTAATGTTAGCTGCATAGAAACAAAATTAAATTAGAAAGTGGAATAAATTTTTATTCAGCGTTATAAATAATAAATTAGAAAAGAAATGTTCTACGCTTAAATTAGAAATATTTTGCATTTCATGCAATTTATTCAGTTAAACAAGTGGCCAAAAAAAGCAAAATTTAATTTTAAATGCAAATAAAGTGAAAATATTTTTTTTTAGATTTTGTTGAACTTATAAATTGTATAAAAAAAAATCGAGCCAGACCATCAAACGAAATATATTAAAATAAGAGCGCACTCTTGAAGTATAATAAAAGGAAGTGGACGAAAAAATATTTTTAGTGAAAATATTGAACAGTTTCAATGTGTTTGTGTTTGTGTTTGTGTTGCTGGTGCATAGCAGTTGCGCTGTATGCTTATTTCGCTAAACACGGACTCTATAATGGGCTTACAAATCGATAAAACTCATCATATGTGTCGGAGCAGCCGCCGAAAATAATGTCCATTTACACGATTTCATTAAAAATTTTTTACACGGTGAAGCTTTTATTTTCATGACTTAGCTGTTTCGTTTCGCGAAAAACCATTTGCATATGATTTGCAATTAAAACTCGAAACTCTTTTCTACTCTCATTCATCTCGTTTGCATCCTCGCTTTTGCGTCGATTCGGCGAATATTTATTCGCGAATAAGTTCTGCGAATATAACAAATACTCGAAACTATTCGAAAGATTCATTCTTCTTCTTCTTCTTCTTCTTCGCCTTTCAATCGAATTTAAAAGCAAAAGTTCGACAATCAATTTTGTTTGTTAAATGCCAAAGAAGATATTCGTGAGAGGAAAATCGCACGTTTCATTGAAATGGGATGTTTAACGTCGAAGCCAAGAACCGAAACGGTTGCGAACGAAGAAAAGTGCTACTCGTGGTAAGTCGCTCGAATTGCATTCATGAATAATTGATTTACACAACATTAATTTAAATTTTTTCATCTTATTTTTATTTGCATCGACTATTTAATCATTTGAATTAAAAAAAATTTCAAACACTTCAGCAAATTTAATTAACGCGTTAAGTTAGAACAATGAATGCAGCAATTGATTCGAGTTTAACGATTCGTTTAGATTTGCATTTATTTAAAATTTTTAGTTTTATTAAAAATAATAATTTAGTCATTTAGCTACAATGTAATTTATTAATGTTCATTCTCGTGTGTGACTTTCGCGCACTGTTGATTTAATTTTTGCACAAACTCTTTTTAATATATTTACCCTCACGTTGATAAATAATAAAATGTTTACACTTTTCTAGATAATTGAATCGAGTTGTAAAATTAATAATTTCTTCTCGTGTTTGTTTTATTTATTGATGACATTTTCGCTTGCCTCGATAAAAAAACTAAAATTAAATCTCAATCTCAAATGCGTTTCGAGCTCAGATAAGCCGATGCATTTGATTTGTTGAAAACGCAATCGATCGAAAGCTTTTGCGATTAAACGAAATGCTTTTGACTTTCTAATTGTTGTTTAATGTTTCTCTTACATCGGAATTATTGATTTGTTTAATTAATTTTCTCACTAATTAACTCGATGTCAGCCATAGTAAGCATTGTACGAAATTTTTATTTAGCGAGACAAATTCGCGAAAACGACCGAGAAAGAATTCGCTGCGCAAAAAAAAAGTAAAGAAAATAAAATTTTGTGAGCAAAAATGAAATTTATGAGAGCAATAAGTACTAAGATGATTATTATATGAGAATATGCAGATCGATATTAAGCATTATTTCGCTACGCGTAAAATCTAATTTCGATTTTACATTGTTTGCATTGCCGAAACTTTTCGACAATCAAACACTTTATCAATATGCAATTTCCGCGGCTCACTACTGTAACACACTATTGAAATGTACTTAGAGACTTCGGCGTTATTTCTCATATTCATAATGCTTGAAGTGGAAAACTTTTTTTCAAGTGAATAAATTTTTTTCTCCTTCTCTCTTCTGGTAACTGCTTAAAGTGAACTTCTTCTCATTGTTTCAGCTACTCTCTTCGGCGAATGTTCGCGTAGAAATGAAAACTTTTCGCTTAAATTATTATTCACTGTTAGTAAAAAAACACTCTGCAAGCTAAAAATAAGCGACAAAGAATGTGATGAGGTAAAATAAGCAGAAACGACGTTATTGTGTTGTTTGTTTGACGGCTTGTTTTTATAACTAAACTAATATTGTGTTTATGAAAAAAAAAATCGATGAATAAACCGAAGTAAGAATTTGACTTAGGAAATGCTCCATGCTTTACATAAAACAATTTTGCGCTTGTACACTCTGTTCAATTAAAACGAAAGCATTTCTCTATGCTTGTGCATTATTTTTAAATGAACAGAGTGTACTTTCAAACGGGTACTTTTACACTTTAAATTCAACTTTTAAATTCATAATAAAAAAAAAATGCAGTTCATAAGCTTCATATAATTCTGAGGAGAATCCTTAAGAATTTGCTAATTGACATTATTTGGCGCAACTTTTGTGATTTTGGTGATTTGGTGCTACATTGTCGAATTGGGTGATTTTTGGTGACAAAATTTTAATGGAAAAACATTAACTACAATAAAGATGAAAGCGTTTCAAAAAAATTTTGGTGTAGCACTAAAATCCATGGCCCTCTTCATAATTTTCGTAAGCAAAAAGTGTTATAAAATCAAAATTTTGTGTTTAAAAATTATCATCATGTGCTTACATCATACATCGTCTCCTCCATTGAATTAGTTTTACTTTTTGATCGCTACAAGTAAACATGAATGAATCGAAAGTTTTAAAGTCGCTTCTCAAATATTTGACTTTATCCTCTAGTGAACAGAGAGAAACTACAATATCAACATTGATTTCGTATGAAATTAATGATTAGGGCCATAAATTATTGTGCTGAGAAGCACTACCAAAATTTTTTTCGTGAATGGTTTTGAAAATTGGTGCAAAATTTTGTGACTTGCATTTTAGCTACAATAACCATTCACAACAATCATAATGCGAATAGTTACGCTTGTAAATCTTCGTACTTCGCTTTTTGCAACTGTAGCAAAGCATGACCAATTCGGCTATCGCATTGGCGATAGCCAATTATTGTGCAGAAAAACACAACTCAATGCACACAAAGCCTTTCGCCAAACACTCTCGCGTGATCGCAACTTTAATCCTCGCTTCGCTTTGAACGGCCACATGCCTCACATTAGCGTCAAAATATTTTGCAAAATTTATTAATGAAAATTGAAATCTTCTAAAGATTCAATAAAAAGCGCAGAGTATTTCCCACTTAGAAGCGAAAATTCTTTGCTTTACGATTCAAATTTTGTTAAAACTTTGCATATGCTCTATTCTATGTACAATAGTTTTATGATATTCATTTTCGCATTAGTGAAAAGATACATTGGAAACGAAAAAATTGCTAAAAGTGGCGTATAGGTGGACCAAAAGTCTTAAAACACTAACGACAATTTAGAAAATGTTATTTTGATGCTATGTACAAAATTTCATAAAAATATGTTTTAAAAGCGCTAAGAAAATTACGTTCGCGTGATTTCGCAATGCGCATTTAATTTTCACTAGGTGTCCGTTTTGATAAAAAACTTCGATTTTTGGTTATTTGATGCGCATGGTTAAGATAAACAAAATGGACATAAAAATGAAACTCTATTTTTATTTTTTATAGGTTAAATTCATAAAAAATCGATTTTCTCGCGGAAAACGAGGTTTTTTGAAAATTTGACAGTAGTTCATAAGACAGAGTCTAAAATGAAGTCCGCTTCAAGCTTTTTTAAATGAAATAAAAATTTTTAATTTCCGCAACAATTTGTAAAAATCAAATTTTCTTCAACGACGATCACCACAATTTTTTTTTTATTGTCCTATAAATTTAAAGTAACTTCGAAACAAAAATTTAAATAAAAGTGAAGGTAGAGCCAAAGAAACAGTGGCCCATCATGCAGCGCGTGGATCACAATCGCTGCATGAGAATCCAGGCCCGAAGGGCAAGGGTTCGAATCCAGAATCCTTCAAAGAAAAATTTTTGCACTCATGAAAATCAAAAATTTGAAACACCGGAAAAAAATTTGTCCTTTCTGGATTTGAACTTACGCGGCTGAGATATGCTTTGCTCGACGCTCACACCACTCAGCCACTGTGGTCGGCTCAAAAGCGAGTGTTGGAAAATTCTATTTAAATTCAATATCTTAGCTTAAGTTAAGATTAAATTTAATTAAAAGTTTCCAACACTCGCTTTCGAGTCGACCATAGTGGCTGAGTGGTGTGAGCGTCGAGCAAAGCACACCTCAGCCGCGTGGGTTCGAATCCTGAAAGGAGAGCAAAATATTTTTTG
>NCKU01004544.1:0-12048 GCA_003675995.1 Dinothrombium tinctorium
CTTGTCCCTCATTTGTGTTAATAAATTCAATTTTGTTTTTCATGCTTAATTTTGATGTTATTTAATAGCATTCACGCCTTTCATTTTATTTTTACTGTATTATATTTTTATACTCCTAATGTTATTTTCCTTAAAAATAGTGAAATTGATATTAAAATCATCTTTGTACAGTCGATGAAAACATATTTTTCTATCTTATCCCAAAGAACCGTTAAATTTAATGAAATAATTACAAAACATTCTGTCTTTAAGCGTGTTTTTGCATTTTATTTAGATGCAATAGAGTCTATGTTTACACATATTGTTACGAAGTCAATGATCATTCATATTAGATAAAAATATGTATAATAATCTTTTTTCACAATATTAAAAAATCGAGCAATTTGATGTATTAAGGGGAAAACGGCATATCAATTTCGCAATGCGAACAAAGACACGAATAAAGATTGTAGATCAAAAATGTGTTCAATACTGTTCATCAACGAATAGAGAACAAGTGCAACATAATCAATATATGACCAAAAATTTTTTATACACTAAGCTTATTCATATTCGTCATAAACAAGATTTTTTTTGCATATTTTTCTAAAACATTTTCAGCCAAATTAACTTGTTTTGAGCACTAAGCATACTTAATTTGCACAATTTAAGCTATTGCAATTTACCCTTAATCGCAATCGCATTGAGAATGAATGAAGGCGAAGATTGAGTGAGAATAAGCTTTTCTTAATTTATTTTTTAATGCATTAACAAGCAATAATTATTGTTGACTCGCTTATCGAGGTTTCGTTTGGTGACACTTTGCATCCAACTAAATTAGAGAATAAAACTGCTTTTTGAATTACTGTATTTTCATATGAATGACTCGTATATTGCGTTAAGACCCCATACTTAAACAGAGATTATAAATCGACGAAATTACCATACCCACTCTTATGTGGCATGTCGTAATCTTCAAAATAAGGCGGTGTGCCGAACTATTCGAGATATAAAATCATACCCGATTAGAAATCAAGAAAAAAGAGGCCATAGTTGTTATCCGACAAATTCTTTGTAATATGAGTTTAAAGAAAATTTATCAAAGTAGGTGAGAAAATTAAATTTAAAAAAGTATTTTAAACGATTCTGTTCATGCATGTTATCATGCGGGTATAAAGTGAAAAAAAGTGATATGCAAAGAGAATCGAATTTCAGAACACACCGACATGCCATTATAATGTGAGGGAATACAATAAGTGCAAGCTGCTGATGATGCATCTGCACTCTCACCAAATATTGTTACTTCTTGCTCATTGAATCTAAAGAAAACAATATTTTCGTTTATTGAAATATTGAAATGCGAAATTTTGATCATTGAGTTTCATATTTCCAAGCGCTTCATTGCTTCTTCTAACTTACAGCAGTTTCCACATTTCCCTCACTTTCTCAATTTCAAAAAATTCCTTTTTTATCCAATCAAAAAGCTTAATTAATATAAAAGCAACATCAAAATTTTTAAAAATTAAGAATGTGAAGATTAAGCAGATTTTCTTAATTTTTATACTCAGCGATCCTGATATGATGAGTTATATTTTACTAAATGCATATTTTTACTCGATTTTTAAAACTGGGTAAAAACTCTCTTGAATATTTATTTTGATCTTAAAGATGCAATTGAATCTTAATTGCATGAAAAAATCAATCACAAAATTTGGCATTATAATTCCAATCGAAGAATTTTTAAGGAAAATAATATAAGCAAAAATACAACAGATTTAAATTAAAAGGTGTGAATACTATAAAAATAACATCAAAATTAAGCATGAAACACAAAATTGAATTTATTTAACACAAATGAGAGACAAGGGACAAACAAAAGACGATACAGAAACTCATGCAAATTTAAAGAAGTGAGAATAGCAATAGATAAATCAAATTAAAGAGAGTATCAATTAAGTTATATTCACTCTCTTCATCATAATCGTATTCGTCATAATCAAGCCTTTTCTCTTCTTTTTCCTCAATTTTGCTCGATTCAGCAGACTGACGAATGAGAACTAATTCTGGGGATGGTAATGCTTCGTGTTCCGATTGCATCTGATTTGATTCTCGAGATAAAGAAGCATAATCGCTATATTCGCATCTTTTGCTCGAACTGTTTTCGTTTGCCGATAGCGTCCAATTTTCAGGTGAATTTGAAAGTAACTCTTCAGCATGTGAATTCGATGCAATCATTTTACGATTGTCATGCTCAGAGCAGTAGTTTTCAAAATCTGATATTTCATTTATTTTAACTGAACTTTTTACTAAACTTTGTTTAGCTGACCGAGCATATTCAATCCATTTTCTTGCCACTTTATGGCGAATTTTCAAACTTTCTTTCAAACTCTCGATTTCTGAAGCAATTTTCGCAATGTTTGCCTCAATCATTTCAATCTTGATATTAAAATTAGCGCTTTCAAAGTTTTTCGACGATTTAGTGAAATATCGTTCGAATAATAGCTGAGTGTCAATCATAGACGCTACGTAGATTTCATTGGCCTGTTTGCCGACGTTTCTTTCAATTCTTTGAGAACGCAATATCAAAGAAGCCATGTACTTTTCAATAACTTTAAAACGATCGTTTGCGATTGGCTCAGAATTCCATAATATGCGCACGTTTCTGTCTTCAATATAAGTTAATGGATGAATACGTTCCGCCGTGAATAGTTCTGGAGATTCTTTTACATCAAGCAAACAACTTCTTTCTAAATTCAATTTTTCACTCATGCGATATGAACCGTAATCAAAGCAGAGAAGAGAACCATCATTTACAACAATAATTTCTTTCCACTCTTCTTTATGCGAAGTTCGAAGTGCTGGTTCCTTCAGTTTTGTTGCATATTTCTCAAATGAAATCCATTCGGGTTTTTGTACATTTGTATTATAAACCCATCTGCATTCAATAAAGTAATTTCCTCTGCAAAGTAGAGAACAATTTTCAGAAACATTTTCAACTTGCCTCTTCATAAATTTATCTCTGTTGGATTGATTCGGAGATTCTACAAATTCAGCGCACACTTTTGCTATTCTATATCTTTTAAAATTTCGCTGTTCGAGAGTAATAATTCTATCAAGGCTGGCTTCGATCATAAATTTTTCATTTTTGCCGTGCATCTTGCCATATAACATTTTACTACTTGAATTTGATCTGTTCACCGACACATCTTGACTCAAAATAGTAACGTGCATTTCACGAACGTGCTCGACAATGAATTCAGGAATTTTTCTACAGATTGATAACAATGGTGAATTTTTTTGACTGAAATTCAAGCTGTGATCAGAGAAAACGTTCGAGTTTGCATTGAGCCGACATGATTTTCGCACCAAGTTTGATTTTTGTTTTGTAAGTGCATTGCCAAAACAGAATTGAGGAGCTTTCATTTGAGAAGCTAATTCAAGCTGCTGAATTTTCAACTCATTCAAATTGAATGCTATTTCACACTTTTTGTGCTCTACTATTTTACTGTCCGCTTCAACTTTCGAGCTCTCAACATTTTTTCCCGATTCGAAACGTGTGACTTTACTATCTTTTGCCAACAAAGATTTCAAATTTTGCAATTTCAACTTCGAATTTTCGGATGAAATTTGAGGCGCATGATTATCACACTTTTCAGTAAGCGTCTGCTCAAATTTCGAATTCACTTTGGCCTTTGAGTTCTTTTTCGATTTTTTCGGCCTGCAACAAGAGAAAACAAATTTAAGTAATTTTTTAAACATTTTTCACAAGCGTTTGAAACAAATAAACGAAGATTGTAAATACAAAAAAAAAAATCAATTGCCTCCTTAAATTGAACTCTTCATGTTACAAGTAAAAATTTTTTTATCTTTAATTTAACTTTACTCATTCTTTAATTGAAGCTTATATTTTTAATTTCACTCATAACAACTAGCTATAACATTATTTTATTAATTGAATTTTTCGGAAAACTAATTTAGAAATGCTTTTTTAGAAGTGATTGTTGTTATTTGATTGTTTACTTGGAAATAAAATATTCAAATTGAATCGTTTTTAATTATTGAAACACACATTTGCAGAGAACATATTCGTAATTACGTCGATCGCTTTTAATATTACAATGTTTCGAACACTGAACTAAAGCTTGCCAGAAAAAGTAGAGTGAAGTTATTTTTTAGTCATAAATAACATTTTCCATCATAAGAAGTTACATGTTAAGATTTTTCAAAATCAGTTGTTGGATTGAAAAAACAAGCGGTAAAAATTAATCGTAAAATCGAAAAAATTGCTCAAGAATTCAGTTTGAAAGAGTTTTGTTTATTTAGAGGCAACATGTGGTATCAAACAATTGAAAATTTTATATTTTATTTTTCGATACAGCCACTTCAATCTAGTTTTTGACTTGGTCAAATCTTGAATTCTCAATGAATAAAACGCAATCAGTTTCGATACAGTAAGAGTGTTTCTCCTCATTATTCTCCAAAACGAACAACTGCTCTTGTATATTCAACGTTGGCCCTCCCATTTCTTACACTTTGAGTTCGAATTTCAAATTAAAAACTTGCCATTTCAATTAAAAATAGCACTCATTTGATGTATTATATGCATCAATTGTTGTTCATGGTGTTTTTGAGTTTATTAATCTAATATTTCTCGTAATCAAGATTAAAACTCTCTGTTTAAGTTAATGCAGCTTAAATAAGTTTTTTATTGATGAAAAAAGTTTTTTTTTTGCTCATATCTCTGTTTTTTAAATTACAAAGTGTACATAATTTTAGAAGCTTTAATTACTATGTGATCCAAGAATAAGAGCCAAAAATGACTTTATTTGTTAGAACTCAGCAATTCTACAATCACTGCAGCAATCGAAACTGAAATAATCATGACAAAAGATATAATTACAGGCTTGAACAAAGAAAAACCAACAGCATCAATAGCTTGTTCTACTTTCCTCTTCTTTTCAAACAATTGCTTTTCGCAATGCTTGTCTTTCGGAATGTGTAACGCTTTTGGAGCTTCGTTCATTAAATAAGACGAGATTCCACTTTCAAATATACGATAATGCCTTTAATACAAAAAATTAAATTGTAAAGTTTGATTGAAAATGAGTTACGACTCTTACAGGTCATCAACAGCTTGTCTTAATTCCATTTTAATCTGTTTGCAGTGATAAGAAGTGAGAAGAGTGGCTTCAAACGGTGGCGAGATATTTATTTTGTAATCATTCGAAACAAATTTAGCGAATAAATGAGAAAATTTTGTTCGAGTATAACAGGAGAGACTTTTAACAATGTCTTTGGCATCGTAAAGCGTAAGAAGAACTGCTTTGCCATCGACAAGTATTTTCACAATTTTTTCCGCTTTATCCGATTTTTTCTCCATCTCGAAAAAATGTGTATAGCCGAATGATGGCTTGCCACCGAACTGTTCAACTCCCTTTCTCCAAAGCAATGCATGAGTTGGCGTACATCCTTTTTCAAATTCATTTGATAGTGTGAGAAAACTGTCGAATAGAGGGAAGCGGCCACTTTCGAAGATGTCGGTCAAAGTATCCATTTGTTTGTAACCACTTTTTGTCGAGAGAGTGGTGCAAAAGTTTGCTGAGAAATAATTGGACAACATAAATAAATGCATCAAAAGCAGTGAGTTGAAAATTCTCGTTTTTAGCGAATTTGAATTTTGAAACCATTGCTTCAAAATAACAGCAAGTAAAAGAAAAACGCTCTGTCTAAATTTGAGTAATTCTAATGTGATTATAGTAAGAATTGCGGTTACGAGAAGGCAAATGACACATTGACTATCGAATGAAGTAAAATTGGATAAAATGCCACCGCTTTTGGACCAATATCGACCGACCACACCATATATGCTGTATTGAAAACTTAACGTTGTCGGTGAGAAAAGAACAGGCTCACCGTCGATCGAAAATGGCCCATAGGTTAAAGTAGTGTCCGCTTCCTAAACAAAGTTTCGAGAAATTTTAAAATTAACACGATTTTAACATTTTACCTCTCTTTGAATACAACCAATTATTCCATCATAAGAATTATTTGCATAGTGAGTGCCGTACTTGGTAGCTAAACATGGTACATATGTAACGCTAATCATGAAAGGCTTTTAGCGAACATCGATTAAAAATGACGATTTACTTGAATTTGCTTTTATACAAATCATCGAACTTGTTTAAACAAGGATTTTCAATAAGTTCCTTGTTGCTTTTCACACCAACAAATGGTTTCAGCTAATGTAATCATTAGATTACCATAAGAATTTATTTTAAGTTATTCATAGAATTTGAACCTGAAAAACAGCAATGGCAAGGTTTTTCATTTCTTCATTTTCTTATTTTCTTTTGTTTATTCAGAGATTAAAGTATCCGAGGTGAGAAAAATCTAAAGAAAATAGAATAAAATGGTTTCGTTTCGATCAAGGGTTTCAATCAACTCTTTCAATTTTTAAACGATTTTACATAAAATCATCTTTGAACTTATTTTTGAATGAAATCTTGATAAGAAAAAATTAAAAAAAATATTAATTTTATTAGTAAACAATTGAATAAATTTATTATAAAAGGGTGCATAATAATTATATCACTTGTGTATTATTGTTAGATAAACCCTTTTATGATAAATTAATTCAATTGACGATGTTGCTTTTATGTAATAATTTGTACACTAGTTAGTAAAGTAAAGTATCCATTAAATTGAAACACACCTTAAAACTGGACAATTTTTTTATCTAACTTATATTTAAATCACTTTGATGATTTTTAATTTTCATTTTGACAAACTATATAATTTCTGCACCTTTATTTATTCATTCTTTCGTTATGAATGTTTTTGTTAAATAAAGGCTGTACTATGACAACGAAAAATCGATATTTAAAAAAATTAAATTTTATCTTACGAAATCATAGACTAAAAATTTCGACTATATCATTTGTTGTAATTTTTTAATTCTTTTTGTGGAAACATTGATTCTTACATCTTTAGAATAAAATTAAAAAATTTAAAATCAGATAGTAAAAACTAATTAAAATATTTTAATTAAACTTTCAACACATTTGTTAAGGTGAAGTTAATTTGTAGTAATTTGCGGATCGATCTTTGTTATTTTCAAAGAACATCAAAGAATATCGTTTTTTATGATCATAAAAAATATTTTGTTTTGAGCTAAATACTTCGCGCTGAAATATACTTTTCTGTATAAAATAATAACAATGGAAAGGTAGCTTAAAATAAAATTGAACGCGAATTTTTTATTATGCATAACAAATTCCTAATTTGAAATTTAAAATATGTTTCTTTGAATACAAATTTCTCATGAAAAATACTTTATTCATTTATTTATTTATTTATTTATTCAACTTGAAAAGAGTGAATAATGGAGTTAAAAATTTTTTAAAAAATTGAGGGTTTTATTATGTCAATTGTTCAAGTTCTACAAAAAATATTCTTAACCGAATAAAATTTTTTTGTTAGACCGAATATCATTCTTATCACTCACATTGGTCAGTTCTCTTTTTTGTGAGATATTTTTTCGAGCGCCGCTTTCTATACAGTGATTACAAAGATTCTAAACTGCATTGCACGTTTCTGCGCTAACTTTTTCAGGTATTTGAAAAACTTGCACTAATATCGAATTGTTTTTCGGGTGTCAAAACCGCTTTTTTACCGCTTTTTATGCGAGACATTAGATACAGAGCAAGTTTTTCAAATTTTTCACCAAACGATTTATTTCGAATTATGATCGAGTTGCTCAATGAGAAAATTCTTTCTTAAACTCACTTTTCGCAATGCATATTGATTCAAATTAATGAAAAAGTTTCACAAAAATCATTCTTTTTTCATATTAGTACCATTTTCGATTTCGGGGTGTTATAGTGAAAAAAGTTTTAAAAAAGTGTTTTCATGTATTCTTGAGACATTTTTGTGCTAGTTAGGTCTACAATTAGAATTCAACGTTTTAAATTAGCAAGATATAAATACTCAAACTTTGAAAGTTTTAAAAAGCATCCTCAACTTTATTCAACCTTTATTTGAATCGTTTAAATTGTTTCTCATTTAACACCTTTCTATCTATTCAATTACTATTCAAGAGAAAGAAACTGAAAAAAAAACTCTTGAAACACGGGTCGGTAAAAGATAAGAATGAGTGTTCAAGGTTTGAAAACACTTAAGAATTGTGCACAATAACGCGATTTTTTTATAATTCGATTATAACTATTTGATATCATTATGTCGAGAAAAAAGATTCGTTTTTTAGTGTTAAGCTTCTGCAAAGAAATACTTTTTTCATGGCGCAAAACAAATAAATTAAAAATCTCAACATGTTCAAGTGCTTTTTAGCCACTGTTTAGAATTTTCTTTAAAAAACTTACTCAAGCACTTGGCAGTGAGATTAAAATTTAAAAAAATTAATCCTTAAATCTTATAAATTTGTCGCTGAAAGATCTGTTGACATTTCAGCAAAGCGAGTGTTTAAAATGTCAGTTAAAGCTATAAAAGTTAAGCAATTTTTCTTAATTGAATTTATTTTATCATTAAATCAAGTATATTAAATAATTTTTATTTGGTTCAGTATATTTCTTAAAACACTTTTAATTTTTTTTTTTTTTACTTATATGAAATTTATCTATGTGAAGATGTTTCATGAAGAATATGTTTTAATTTTCTAACTTTTTACCTAAAGAAGCAGAAAAAAAACCAAAAATGTCAAAATAAAGCGCTTAATTAAGCATAAGAGTGAGTTTCATCTTCATTTTTATTCCCAAATTAAAACTAGAAAGTAGTTATTATTGAAAGAATTCGAGGACAAATAAAAATGAGAAAACACTGAGACAATGAAGCAGAGTTTTTGATAGAATTTAAAAACATTTGAAAAAAGATATTTTGTTTGATATCGATGATAGCGATAAGTTTATTTGAAAATGAAAAAGTAGTTATACCCTTGAATTACGTAAAAAATTGATTTCAAATTTTTTCACGGAAATAACTGTCCACGAGTATTTTTTCCACACCTTTCCTTTTAACGAAACGTTCAAACTTTTTGCCCTTCATGCCTCGTTTGTACCTGTCGCGAGGCGAGTTCTGCCAACTTTTCATAAATTTCACTAAGCGCTTGAGTTCTCATCACTTTCATAGTCAAATAGCTAAGGTATTCTCTTCGATTTCTCTTTTTTGGATCCTGTTCGTTACGATTTCACTTTGCTTTCGAAATATGTTCAAATCATTCGCGGATGTATCATTTGCGAGAAAATAAAAGGTTTGCTGCACACACACTGGTCAAGTAATGTTTGCAGTAAACGCCGTGATACAATATATTGACGACACTGAATTCTTAGTAGAACAACTCATTAAAATTGCTATCGGAAACACAAAGTCACACCAAAAATGTTCAAATTTCTTGGTATATCATTCGTTGGTTTTTTAGTTGATAAGTTGGGTACCGATATGATGAATGCGCAAGCTGTAGAAGCATGGAAAAATTTATGGAGTTATTTTTAGTGTTGTGACCAAACATATGTGAGAAGAAAGTGAAGTTCAGATAGATACGATTAAATGATTGTTTTCGATTTCCAATTTTATTTGTGTTTGTGACGTTTTGTCTTTTTTGAACATTTTCTTCTATAAATTTAGAGTAAATGTTAAATATTAAAAGTTATTATTGAAAAAGTATAAGAGGAGATACAAGTCAAAGTCATGTAATATTTGCTATTGTTATGTAATTTCGCTTAAACTTAATACCTAGTACAGTATAAACTTTCTGTTTACTCTGTCGAAAAAACTTTTTGCACACAAATAAAAGATAAAATGAATAAATTTTTAATAAAAATACTCTTAGTAGACGCTTAAGTGTGTTGATTTAGTGAAAACGAAGAAACGAATAAAGTGACAAACAAATAAAAGCTGGCAATAGAGCAAAATGTTGAGTATGCTTCTAGGAATTATTCAATTATTTATCTCATAAGTGATAGCGGAGAACTTGTTCATGCTTTGCTCACTTGCTAAGCACGAAAGTTCAAAGATTTTGAATTCTTTGTAAGACGAATGTTGCAGATTTTGATTGAAGTGTGACGAAAGTGCAGTTCTCAGATTAAATTAAAAGTAAATTAATTAAAGTTTTCCTTAACTTTATTTTTTATGAGTTAAAATTTTGCGTAAAACTCACATTCCGATTGTGACTTGCTCACAGTTATAAAAAATTTGATCACAAATTACTTAAAAATTTAAAAGATGCTTTAAAATTTCAGTTATTTTAATCAAATTTTTTATATTTATTTTCATTTCAGCTAATATTAAAATTCAAACACAAATGTTTAAATGAATTCAATGAAAAAAATAAAATTAAATTAAAGATTGTAAAATAATGAATACATTTGAAAAAAGATTTTAAAAAATTGGTAAAGAAAAATTAAAAAATTAAGAGTTTAAATTTAATTGAGAATTTATTATAAGTAACAATTTTGGAACAAAGAGCCATGAGCAATCTTTGAAACGAGTGTAAAGTATAATCGAAACCCAATGTCTTCTTTCAGCGAAGAATATTTTAAAAACAAACTATTTTGGGTAGAACACATCCAATCTGATCCGGCGGTATTGTTAATTTTCAAAGCGTTCTCATTTATGCCATCGTAAATTGTGATCGAATCTGAATCAAATCGGCGAATGCAAATACTTTCGTTGAATGTGTTTGAAAGTAGAGTATTGCAAGCGAAGTTTGAAGAATGCTTATTCAAATAGCCGTCAAATTTTTTGTGTGATATCAACACTACGCCATTTGTGATGAAGGGCACGTTCTTTCCACAAATGTGTATCGAAACGTAAGTGTACCACTCACTAAACTTACCGAATCGCTCATTGTTAGATATCACTGCTTTTATGTTGTAAATAGCATTAAATTGAAAGTTGAACTTATGTATTTCGAATGAGATATGATTAAAAAATTGAAACGAGAAATCGCCTTTTCTGTGTTCAAACACGTATTTTTTTAACTCAGAAATGTTTTTAACGATCAAATCGGAGCTAATTTCAACTTTCTGAACGAAAATCGTGATTTTAATATTCTCTGAAATGAGAGCTTTTCGATAATTATCAGACTTCGATGTGAATAAGAATACTGTCAGGAAAAATGAATCATAAACGTCAATCATCGGCTCTGTTTGAGAAACGTCGTCAATCACTTCTAAGTAGCTTGAATGATTGCCAAGAGTGTTGCTTACGTGACAGCTATACAAGCCAATTTCTTTCCTTACTGTTGCTTTCACTAAAAAGTGATAAATAGTACCAAAACGAATATGCCGTTCGTTTGAAGCGTTGATTGTAACATAATTTTTCATAAGCTTCACCGATGGTTTAGGTTCTCCGTTGAATAAGCATCTGATTTGTATATAGCTTCGCTTATGTTCTTCATGAAATATAACATAAATATAAGAAAATGGCTTTGTTAAACAATTAATTCGAAAAGTTTTTACGACTGGTCCTCCAAATGAATTACTTGCTTCGCATTGGTAATCTCCTGCATAGCATGAGGTTAAATTATTGATTCTTAATATTTGATTATTCTCGCTATAATTGTATTCCATCGGAAAATTGTTTAGTTCAATCTTTTTTAATTTCCAAGTGACACTTGGTTGAGGATTACCAATAACCGAACAATTCAACTCAACTTTTTCACCCATGAGTGTACCCATATTGTTTTGTTTTCGCTATCAATAAATTGCAGATAATCTAAAAATTTTTTATTTTTTAAATAAATTTTTATTTGATTCTAACAATGCTATGACACTTACGGATCAAAAGGTTTGCCTGTGTCTGTAAATTTTGTAATTCTTGATCAGATTTCATCATTTCATTTCTCAAGTTGATTGTTTTATTCAATGTTTTCGCTTGAAATTCTTGTGATAAATCACTTGCAGAAATAATGTAATTTGAAGCAAATGCTAGAGAAATAATAAAAATTATTTTTTAAACAATAAAAATAATTGAATCCTTTTATTACAAAAAGGCGTGTTTAACAGTAAAACATGTCCAAACTGAACTTGCACAAAGTATTATTGCGGTCTCGCGCGT
>NCKU01004545.1:0-12047 GCA_003675995.1 Dinothrombium tinctorium
ATTATTGTAAGTGTGAGCAAACACAAAGCGCTTGACAAACTTATTTACATCTTATAAATACGTTCTGGTACTTTGATATGAGGTTTGAGAAAATGAAATTAATTTTCAAAATTTCAAAGAACAAGAAGCTTTGTTTGAAAGAGATACGAACTAATTACTTCATTAAAAAATGGGCAAAATGTTTCTCTTCACATTTTATGGGCGAAAAGCAAATCATCGAGCTTTTCATGTTAACATTCGTCTTTAAAAGAAAATCTGAGAGAATTTCGCTGTTTTCATGATTTTTTAGATGTAATATAAGATTATATACAAACTACTTACGAATGGATGTAATGTTCGGCATAGTTTTTTGAAAAAGATCTCAGAAAATAGAATATTTGAAAACAGTGATTTTCCATAAACTAGCCGATGACTCTAAAGATAGAAGATAAAAAAATTTTGTCCTCAAAAATTTATTTTTACATTCGCAGCTTTCAAGATTTCGCTGGATGTTCGCGTTTCATTCTTTTTTGCATTGATCTTAATCTTTATAAGAGATTTATAAAGATTGAAAATAAAAAACTAATGCGTAAAAAGCAAGATGAATTGGAAATGAAACTAAACACATTCATTGTGAATTCTAATATGTTTTCGGAGAGCAATATGAGTTCAATTGATTATTAGTTAAATAAGAAATAAGCTAGACACAAAAATTTTCAACTCAGAGAATTGAAATCAATAGTAAAATGAAAAAGAAGAAATCAAAAAAGTAAATAAAAGCTCTCACTATGCATTTATAGAAGTATATATGCTATAAAAAATTTCAAATGCATTTATGATTCTGAAAACAATTTCGACTGAAAATATATGTTTGAAATTTGAAAAATTGACTCAAAAAAAGCAAAAAAGAAGCTAAATTCAAACTTAAACAAACTTACTAAAAAAGAAGCTACTCTTCTCTCGTGTTCAGAATGGCATTTTAACGATGACCACGCTTAGCTTTGCGGAGAAGTTTCGCTTCATTAAAAAGAGTATCAATCAAGAATTGTTCCAATTCACTTCCACTTTTGTACAGTTTTATTTTTATAAATAACTTTATTTCTCTGCCAAAGCAGAATTCGAGAAAAACTAATGACGCTTTTTGCTCGCTTCAAAACGATAATTTTTATAAATGTTTAAAATTTTACTTCGATATCATTTTGAACATTTCCTGAAAATTGTCCATTCGTGTAACTCAAGTCATTTGACTTGCGAGAGACTTGCATAAAAGCTAAAAATAAAGCTGAAAATGCAGTCAAACAAATGATGCAGTAGTCAAAACAAATTGTACTACTTTGGACAAGAAGCGTTTAATAGTAACAAAAAAAAACTCTTCACTGCGAACTTTTTGTGTCGAGAGTAGTACTCACTCGCTGGAATCGAGTTTCGAATTTTGACAACGCAAGAATCTAATTTCATGTAAATCAAGCGATACCGTGTGCAATATGCAAAATGATCGCGCTTAAACAGACTGGGAACAAACTCTGACCCTTGGACAACATATGCAAACGAGTAGCCGATAAAAAAGAAAGAGAATAAGGCTAAACGAAAATTTTTATTTTATCGTGTGAACATATCGTTAAAAGCTGACAATGACTTGAGAAGGACATGAGTTAAGTTAAAGCCACGCGTTAAAATGTGAAGTACAAAACACGAATTGAATTCGTAAATGGAAAACTGTGTAAATTTTCACTGTTTTTAAATATAAGCGACGAATTGAGTGTGCCATTGATAAATGACAATCAGAAACAAGAAGACAATGCCTAAATTATGTCATTCACGCTTTATTGTGTCTATTTATTTTCGCAGCATTACACACAACGTGCTGAAATGAACAAAAAAAGAAAACTTTTTGCAAAACGAGACTCATTCTACATTGTGATATAAAATTGTTATTCCTGAGAGTAATAAAAAAATTTTTTGAAATATCACAATTTGCAGGAAAAAAGTGCTCATTGAAATTGTTGTAATTATGAATGGTGAAAGAGGAAAGGCGGGTGCAACAAATGATTTTGACGTGTTCGGATTGACAAAGCGACAATGACAATGTTGTTTTTCGCTCTTTTCACTTATAGAAAGTATCGCTTTTTTGATTATTCACGAGTTATTTTCGCGTGAATAGTACATTCACACGTAGCGTATTAAATTTCGAAATGTGATTAAAGAGGAAATTCTAATGTCATTTACCGGATATTAATATTCTGCATGCTGCAATCGCAGTTTGGTGTACAGACGAATGATTCCGTTTCTCTGCAATGAGCGTATCAAATAAGAATTGCGAAAACAATCGCCAAATGCTAAATGAATAAGCTCGTCAAGAATGTAGCGAGCCGAATAATCAAATCGAACCGTTTAATTCACAATGTAAGCAAAACGCGTTTCAATAATATGGCAGGTGGGCGCTGCTAGATTCTGCAAAAATAATCGAAAAACAGTTTTGAGAAAAGTGTTTCATCAGCACAATAAAAGCAAATAAAGAGGAGAATGAATTTAATTTTCAATGAAGCTGTAGCTGCGAATGAAGGTGAAAGTTGTTTACGGTGCAAGTAGCGTGTTAGAGAAACGTCACAAATTAAAAATTTGCGCTGTTTGAATGAAGCAGACAATTGTTTGAAAAGAGGAAGCTCATTATTTGAATACGAATGCAATTCAAACTTGTAGTCTCGATCATCAACGCGATTGTGAAGATGGAACCGCTGTGCTTTTTTTTGCCTGAATGTCAATTTCGCATTGTGCTGTCATTTCAATTGTTTTGCAATTTCGAGGCTTTCGCAATGAGTGCGTTCTTAAAACTCATTTCGAAACTGCACTAAAGTTGCGCAAAAAAACACGTCGCTTCGCACAATAAAAGAAATGGTCGAATTCAATGAAAACTTGTAGGAAAATAATCGTTAGAAGCGCACGTTTACTCGTCTTACATCGCATTTAATGTGCTTTGCTGTTTCTTGCGTTTTCCATTTCTAAATAAAACTCTTCTATTTCTCAATCATCGTTTCAGCTCCATTGACACAAGTTCGCTGCTAAATGAATGCAAAACTAATGAGAGAAAGAAGAAAAAATTACACGTTTTGCATTTTTTCAGTGCACGCTCATTTACTTTTCATAACAACGTTAATTTCGCGTTCCCAAACATAATTCTTCACTATTAAATTAAAAGTAAACAAAATCCATATACACATACTTAACTTTGTGTATACTTTTATTATGCATAATGGCAATAGAAAAACGCACTTCCTTTCGGCTCGATATTCGTGAGTTTTACACTTTTAGAACGCAAAAATTTTTTTTCAGGTCTTTTGCACTTTCTCGAAGTTAGAGCAAAACTTGGAATAAATGTTTAAAAGCGAAATCGATTTGACTTTTTTGCTTTCTCAAGTCGTAAAGTGAAAAAAGACGAAACAGAACATTAAATACCCCTGCGAGGCTTGTTCTCCGCGTATCGCTTAAATTATGCTCACTGTTTGAATTGTTGGCCGTCGAACGCCAACATTCGATGAAATGCGCTTTAAAAATAGAATTTTTTAAAATTAATAACGTTGCGCGCAATTAGCGTGGTTTGCATAAATTCACTTTCGCTAATCAAATGTTATTATCAAGCGGAGAATAAACGTACGAATGTGTGTTGCAGAAGTGAACAGAGCGCGCGTACGCAATTTAGCCGAGCTGAACATTTTCTCATATCAATTGTTATTTTTGCTAAAAGTCGCTAAATTTCTTTACTCTTTGTAAAACAATCGCTGCTTTTCACATCGCTTTTCTTTCGTTGCGCACTAATTTTCAATGCTCTGCTAGTGTTCAGTGAAGAATTTCTTATTTTTTTGCTTCACTAAAAAGTTTGATTCGAGTCAAAACTAATTCGCTTTACATTTTTTGAGAGGCGAAACTTTATGCGGTTAACGCGAGACCGCTTGTCACTGAGCTAAGTTATGTGTGTGATCCGCGCTAACCCCAACAGCCGGTCAACGAGGCGTACGCAAGCTTTATGATACATAAGCAGAAAATGGAGAATTTTTTTTTCAAAGCGCAAAAAATGTTTCGTTTTATAACGCTTATAACAACAAACTACTGTAAATAAATTCGCATAACAGTTGCGCTAAACTTTTCTATTCTTTGATTTACTATTCAAAACTTTCGCCTCAAGAATGTTCTATTTTAGAAAATTGCGCACGAATCGTGTTTAGCGTAATTTACATCGAAAAGAATCGATCAATGCAATTAATATTTGAACAAGCAAACGATAAACGAGTGCAGGTGTGAAGAAAGAGAAGAGGCCGTTTAACGAGTGGCCATTTCGAAATGAGAAAAGCATTCGCAAGCCGTTTGCATTCGACATTTTTTAAGTGTAAATCTCGGTAAGCAGTGGCATGTTATTATTCGGCTTAAAATAATGAAAAAATTATTTGCTTTCCACTTAATTTATCACATTCTCTTTTCTTTTGTACTTCGGCCCGTTTTCAATAATTCATGAAACTATAATTACATTACACAAATGCAATTAACATGAAATGAAATTTCTCCAGCAGCAGCGGCAGCAAGAATTTGTCTTTCTGAATTTCGCAGCTAGAGTTCGGCGTTTCCAACTCATTTATTTTCGCGAGAAGAAAATTAAATTAAACGCGAGAAATATGAATTTCGAGCGAAATTGACATTAAACTTGATACTGTTTCGTAAATCTTATTTTTAATCATTTTCGTAACAATTAAAAACGGCGAAAATGAATATTAAAAAAGGTTTACGGCAATGAATTGCCATTTAAAGCATATGAACTTCTGCGGGCATTTCGTTAATCTTTTTTTCCTCTGTTTTTCCTCTTTTCTCTTCGTTTATTTTGTTAACTGAAAAGAAGGAACCATTTTCGAGTAAATGCATACACATTTGAAGCAAAACAGTGAAAAGGACGAAGAAAGAAGAAGAGAGAGAGAAAAGATTTGCTGCGATTTTCTTTGCTTCTCTCACTTTTCTATAATTTCATTGCAAAAAAAGGAAGAGAGAATCGAAAAGAGAAAATTTCTTAGAAATCGCGAACATCGATTGAGAAATTTTTTTCGTTCACTTCGAAACTTTAAACTTTAATTGAAATACTGTTTTCAAATTTTTTCATTCTGTGAGAAAGAATGAAGCACACTTTTCTTTCAGTTTTTTTTCATTGAAATAAAAGCCAAAATTTGCTAAAGAAAAAATTAAAATGTAATAAGATTCTTGTCATTACTTCTTAAGCATTAAGCGTGCAAAAATGTTTGCTACGACACCTTTGCGAGTAAATACGAAGCGGTGCTCGGATTTAAATTAAATTTTTTAAGTAGCACCTTTCCTGAACTTTTTTTTTATTTTCTCGCTTCAACTGCAAAATTAACACTTAACAAGCGAAATGTTTGCGCCTGAAATTCGACACCAGCGAAATATGTGAGCGAAATGTTTTTTTTGCTTTTAGAATGAGAAAACTTTTTAAGGTGTGAGTGGCAGAAAATCATTTGCGAAAATCGAAAAAATAAATTTTCATTACGCTGCAATTTTTTTGTCTATTTTTTGGCCTAAACGTATGATAAAAAATTAATAAATGGATCTGCGTGTGTGTATATTCGTTCAGCCAAAGTAATTATTCAATGGCTGCATTATTAATAACTACCATCGTCTCGCACTGTACAATTTACGCTTGAATCAAATGCTGTTTACTGACACAAACAATATCGCAGCTATTTTCTGCTTTTAGGCGAGAAGAGAAACTCGAAACCGAAGTTAAAGAGAAATGCAATACACGTCTCTGCAAAAATTTGATATTAGAAAAACAAACTAAACTAGCAAACAAACACAAAATTCGAGTCTAGTTGGCATTAGAACGAATGTTCGCTGTGGTACAATGACAAGAAAATTTAACGCGCCGCTATTGGAGCTCTCGGAAACCAAAAGAAGAAAAAAATCGATGGATGAAATTGCGTGTGTGTGTTCAGGGCGCCTCGGCAATATAAAAAGCTAATGTAATTGTTTACAGACTTTTATTTTGTTTTAAGTGTTTGATTCGCTAAACTTACGTTATACTGAAGCATTTTCTACGGTCGCTCCTCTCTTCTTCTTCTCCATCATTTTGCCACTGATTTTTGTTTTCAATGCTGTCAAACTTTTGCTTTTTTTCTCATTGCCTTTTTGCGTTTCTCTTTTCATTGAACACAGCAAAAGCGACTTCTTTAACTTTGGTTTCTTGTCCATTAAATTTAAATTTAAAACACTTTCGAAGCAAAGCAGCGACAAATTTATCGGCGAAATTCAAAGCGAGAACGCTTAATTCGCGTTCGAGCGAGTAGAAAAAATTGAATTTGACGTTTTTTTGTGCACTTTTCGTACCTGTGAATAAAAGCGAAACATGTAATTTCTTGCCTGAAGCAGTAATAGGTGAAAAGCGATCGTCTACTGTTGAGCAAACAAGAAGAAGAAAAAAAAATTAATTATGAAACAAAGAGTCGACAACGAGTACGACTCTAGAGACAATAAAAGCGCGAACGACGCACTCTATGGAAATATGATTAATGTGGCCAGCGAAATTTATTGTACAAAGAGCGAAGAAGAGATGCCATGAGTGCAATACGTTTTTCGTTCGACCATCATTTATAAATTTTCAATTTCACGGAGTAAAAAGCTAGGATCCCGTTTTTTATTATTCTTTCCTATTTGTTTTCGCTCCAGTTTGATCGATGCATTTTCAGGTAAGACATTGAAGAAGAAAAAAAAGAGCAAACGAAATTTACTTCGCTGATTGTTCTATGCTATTATTTAAATTGCGTTTTAGTTGTTCTTTTAACTAAGCACTTTATTAAATTTAATGCGGCTGTGTGCGCAAACGAAACAGAATAGAGAGAAGTGAATTGTGTCCTGTAAAAAGCAATAATATTGCTTTCACTGCAAATTGAATACTAATTTTGAATGCAAAAATCGCTGCTTGTGCTTTAAACAAACGATGAACTTTCTCTCTGACTACGCAAAAAAATTAACAATGGAAATGCAGCGCTTTACCCCTTTCAGTGCGCTTTCATCCTAATGCAATTAAAGTAGCACACGCTTTTGAAGTCATTTCTCTCTCAAACACACAGCTTCGCTTCAACTTTCGCAAAATATTGTGCGTCGTTGTTTAAAGTTGCTCGCACAATGGCCCCCCTCCACTTACACAATACACAAACACACAACCTCTCATTACTACGCTGCTACTTAATAACAAAGGGTAGCGATTGATTACAACTTTTCTGTACGAGAGAAGCGAGTAAAAGAATGAGTGAGAGCGAGATGCTCTTTATTTTTCGCTAAACATTTATTCTCAAATTTTGTAATATCATAGAGAATAACTCGAAATGCTTTTCATAGAAATATTTTCGCGAACCACATTCTTATGTTTGATTGAAACGCTTTCACTCGAAATTGCTATAATTTCTAAAAACATTCGATACGAAACTACGAAACTCTTAACTGTGAAATAGTTGCTCACGTTTCGTTTGCAATGAAATGAAAAAAACTGCGAAATGCTTTTTTGCTAAATTTTTTCTCAATGTCATATTTTTAAAAAACTGTTTTAAAAAATCATTTTGGGTGTCGGATAATCAGCAAAGCGCTAAAAAACTGAACTTCGATCGTATCGAGTTTGAGAAAATCAAAATTCTTAACAAGCAATTCGCTTGATAAGCTTCATTCACCGAAAAGTTTCAAATTATATTTTGTAATCAAGTGGAAACAAATTTTTTTTCCAGTAATCTCGTTACGTGCGCTTATTTCCAAACTTTCATACGTTTCCTAATTTGATAGTTTTGACAACTGGAGTTTATTGGACTATTGTACGGTGTTTTTACATTCATAACGTTGGAATGTAATAATAAACTGAAAAGCTACGATAGTGAGGTAGTGAGGCTTTTTCATCGCTACGTTTGACCTGAAAACTTAATCGGATTAACCTTGTCACTGGCTGCGTTCGACCCTTTCACAAGCAATTTTTGTTGGTATTCGAGCGTGGACGAGCAAAAAGCGATAAAAAAGAAAATAAAATTTTCAAGCAAAAGATAATCACCATTATTGAAATCGAGTAACTAATGAATTTAGCTTACAGCTTGGCAAGCATAATAATAATCGGATAACGCGAAAATTCGTGTCATTTAGCAATAATCCGGTGCTCGTGAATAAGAACAGAGAGTTAGACAGAGCGAAGATAGCGATTTTATTGATCAGCGATTGATATTTTAAAATTGAATGAAAAATCGAACTCGTTTTTTTACGCTGTCGCAAGTTCAGCGATGTCATAAACGTTTCGCAATCACTTCCTAATGAGTAATTAACTGTTTTCAACGGAGTAGGCAAAAAGCGTTCATTTGTCACGCTGAACACATTCAAAAATCTAATTCGAATGTAAATTTTGCAATTAAAGGCAAATTTATGATTTTGAAGAGAAAGAGAGGCGATCGCAATAGTGGAATTCGCTTCGCAAAACTCACTTAGCGCACAAAGAAGAACGCAAACAAGCGTGAACATTGTGAGGTCGGAAAGCGAAGTCATTGGAATAGTTCGACATGGAGAGCTCGTTAATAAAGCGAAATAAGATGAAATTATTTTTCATTCGAGTGTTTGCGCTCGCTGCTTAGCATTGAAATGCAAAAGCTTTTTGTGAAAAAATTGAAAATCGCTGCGCGCATCAAAAAATATTTTCATCGTTCGCATCAACTTTTAACGAGCAAAAACTGTTTTTCGCACAAAACTAACATTATCATTGTTTGCCGCATTTGAAACGAAACGTTAATCAGATTAGCTTTTTTAGCGATGGCAAAACGAGCTTTTCGCTAAATTACAGTTTGTATTTTAAATGGTAAAGCTGTTTTCGCATATAAATATTCAATTTTCTGCGATCGACTCCTTCTTCTTCATCTTCGTTCGTTCGGTTTCGCGACGAAAGCAGCCGAAAAGAACGACTGAATCCATTCACCTGCAATCCAAGCAAGTATCCATCGGTGAATGCAGCTTTTGTGAGCGCTGCCAAACAGCGAGCTCACTTAGATGCAATAAAATGCAAGCGATGCTTTCAAACTTTTTTTTGCGGTAAGCATTCTACTTTCACGTTACAGCATAAGAAATGAGCGATCTAATGCGTGTTCGCCGCCGGCTACACTGTGATTCCGTTCACGTGTTTTGAATAACGTGCATAGTGCAATTGTTGAGAGTGTGTGTGTGTGTGTGCTTTGCAGTGAGCGGTTAGTTGCAGTAATTAAGGAGCCATTTTTAGCTGCACTTTGCTCGCAAAGTGAGATTAGCAAAAAAAGTGCGTGTTTCTTATTCTTTTCTTCGCCACTTTAGTACAGCATTCGAAACGAAATGCATAAATTAAGCAAATACAGTAATTTGGTGCGTTGAAAGCTCTGCTCTCGCGTATCGCAATCTTTTCGAGTTTTTATTTTATTCAATAAAATTTTTGCTTTGAATTTCGAGACTGCAAATTTTATAAATTATCAATTTCTTTGCTGCTTCGCCTTTCACCGCAATCACAGCGGCGTAAACCTCGTGCGATCAAATCGTTTTCACTCAAAAATTGCAACCGCAACAAAGTGCACACCATTGTTCGCCCCTTCCCTTCCTTTCCTCTAATTTAAATTTAGCGAAAGAGAACAAAAAAAAACGCAGCGACTCTTGTCACAAGTGAACGGTCAGAAGATGGGAAGAAAATAGAAATCAAAGCACATCCTTCCTGAAAAATTACGCTCATAAAGCTTATGCGTTTCGAGCTCCATAAACAAGCGTAAAAACATACAGAAGCTTGGCACATTAAACTATTATGGTAGTGGATTTTTGGTGTAGTAGTAAAACGTACTTAAAAGCAAGTGAAAAGGTGTTTCGCCGGTCGGGTGTGTCCAGCAGTTGCATTCTCTTTCGCTCGCGATTAACCCAACTTTTCTCGTTATCATTGCACTCTAATTAGAGAGTTTCGCCTCTCGCAATTCGATCGGCAGCAGGCGATTTTACTGATCGCGTATATGATTTGCTACTCGATTACAGTGATTTCTTCGCTCTGCATTCCCCTTTTGTTAATAGCGAATTTTAATCGTGAACACTTTCAGATCACGAGTGCTGCTAATGTTTTTTCGAAACCGATTTCGTTTTGTTGGCGAAAAGCACGAAAATCGCGCTGAAAATAAGTCGGAAGCAGTTGCTTTCTTTTCAAAATGCATTTGCAAATTCAATTTTTCTCGCATTCAATTTTTTTTTATTTTCTTATCGAGCATAAAGTACACAATTAATGATGTTACTGCACGTAGAACGCACGCACCGTCGATTATTATTACCGGCGACCGGAATTTGAAAGCCGAAATGCGATAAAAGCGTAAATTCGCAAAAAATAATGATCATTTGCTTTTTGTCGAAAGCAAAAAACTATTGAACGTTTTGTGTACGCCGTGAACACGCCATAAATCAGGCAGCGATCGAGCTATGCAGCGAGCTATGCAAATGAACAATTTCTACGCTTGGACAAAAAGTTTTCGCGAAACAATCGCTTAAAAAAGTGGAAAATTGTTAAATTTCACGAAATACATTTTCTATTTGTACAGAAATACGTTTTTGAAAGCGAAATAGCGTTTTCAGCGCCGAGGCTGCCGTTTTACAACTTTGACTTTCTTTTTGCGCTCGTTTCTCATGTTATCGAGAGAAAAAAAATGTTAAGACATAAGCGGAGAAAGCTTCGAAGCACGGAAGCTTTTTTATTTTTCGCATCGCATTATTTCGAAAGTGCACAGTGCTCGGATGCAGCAACTACCGCCCGCCCGCGCTTCTCTTATTTATTTTTATTTTTGCCATTATCGCCGCCACCGATCGCCGAATCGCATCAATCGTGTGCTCTGGCTAATTGTTCGCTGCCGATGCGTTGCGCTTTACAGCGAGTTCGTTGCCCACAACTCGCTGCATTTTAGCTGATTAGCGAACAAATGGCTAATTCAGTTGCTTCTCGACGATTGAATTAGAAAAACTGTGCGCTTAATCGAATTTTGACAAGAGGCAAACAAAAGTATCGCAGCGATTGAGAGCAGAACAGATAGTGAATGGTTTGGTTAAACTGAACTGATTGTTCGCGCGTAAAACAACATCTAGCAAATCGCTAATTTTCTATTTGCTTCGACAAATTGTAGTAAACATTAAGGTGATTAGCTTTGACCATTTGTAGTGCGCTGCGTGTTCGCGCGGCGATATTTGTCGAAATCCAACGTGAGCTCTATCCACCTACAAAACGCAATTTAATATTCGAGGATTTGTTCAACGATTGTACATTTGAGAAATGGCATCTTTTTGCTTTTACTTATATTCTTCGCTCTCCCATGTTTTGCCTAATATCGTGTCTAGCGTCAAATAATATGTAAAAAGTTTTTTATTTCAAAAATATTGATTAAAAATAAATCGAGATGCAATGGAAAAATTAAAGACATTCGAGAAATCAATTTCACTTATTTCGAAGAAAATCGTTCGCCTATCGATGTCATCATATTTTTACTTTCATAGCTTGTTAGAATCGAATGTCTGAACTGTGATCGAATATTTCGAGCGAATCGGATACCAATCGCATTAGCAAGCAAACATTTTTTTCAGCGTGTTTGTAACTCCATTTATTTTCAACAATATTCTCAAAATAAAAAACTTCGTAAGGATTACTTAGTTTAACAAACACGATACACATTAGTAGGCGAAACAAGAGCAGAATAAGAGAGTAGCTTTTTATTTGCAATATTTGCTGATTATCAGCGCGTATCAATTTTCTTTCGCTTTCATCATTTTAATGATGAAACGTATAATTCAGTTGTACAGCGTCTGCCAAAAATGCTTCGAGATAATTTAAATGAAAATACGCCGGTTTTATATGGATTAGATGGCGAAACATTTTGGCAGCAGCTGTGTGCTGAAGATTTATAATCGCTAAAAGCAGGTCTGATGGTCGATGGTTATTCAAATTTAACTTTACGAGCTTTAGTAAAATTACAAAATGAAATTAAATGAAGTAATTTTGTGAGAAGAAATGAATTGAA
>NCKU01004546.1:0-12046 GCA_003675995.1 Dinothrombium tinctorium
AAAATTAAAATTAGTTGATAAAGAATTTCCATTTTTTTTCTAAACAGGGCCGCAAATAAGTTTCCATGTGTTTAAAGTATTGATTGCAATTTTTTCGGTATTTTTTTTCGATGCAGTGTGTATCAAGTTGTAAAGCTCATCTTCATCTTCATGGCCATTATGCGATATTTTTGCCTCCATATTCACACTTTTTTAAACCCTATAGAAGAAGTGTTCAATCAATGGAAATATCATATAAAAACTGGTCACCCAAAGGATGAAGATGAGCTTTACAAACTCATTTCAGCGTCCACTCGAGCAGAGAGAAGCGCCGCCGCGCGGCCGACGCTCGAAGCACCCGAAGAATGCCAACGAAGTGTTACGCGTTCGAGAACTGCTGTTTTGAAATTTTGAAACCCCAAAACATCGACGTTTTCACCCGAATCGCTCTTTTCTTGAATCGAAGTGAACAATGACCACAAAAGAAGCGAAAAACGGAGGTGTCGCGCACCGAAAAGGAACAACAGCTACGCAGCGTTTGAAACAAGATTATTTACGTTTGATGAAAGATCCGATTCCATTCGTCACCGCTCAGCCTTCGCATCAAAACATTCTCGAATGGTTCGTTTCGCGTTTCGCCCATTAATCCGATAGTATTCGATCTCTCTGCTCTCTCTCTCTCTTCAGGCATTATGTGGTTTTTGGTCCCGAAAACACGCCGTACGAGAATGGCATTTATCACGGAAAGCTTCAATTTCCGCCCGATTTTCCGTTCAAACCGCCGAGCATTTATATGCTCACACCGAACGGACGCTTCAAATGCAACGTTCGTCTGTGTCTAAGTATTAGCGATTATCATCCGGACACATGGAATCCGGCGTGGAGTGTTTCGACAATATTGACCGGTTTATTGAGTTTTATGGTCGAGAAGAATCCAACGATGGGCAGTATTGAGACTTCAGATTACGAGAAGCGGGTTTTAGCGCTTCGAAGTTGGAGCTTTAATTTGAAGAATAAAACTTTTTGCGAGCTTTTTCCCGATATCGCGAACGTACGTTTTGAGTTCACTGTGAGCAACACTCAATCGCTATTCACATTTCTTTTCAGGAAATTCGAGAGAAAATGAAACGAGAACAGCATCAAGATTCGCTTAGCGCTGTCAGTGGAAGAGTTGCCGAATTAAGCAATTCTCTGCGATCATCTGGTCTACGCGAAAACGGCACTCTTTTCGGAAACACGATCACCAATCTCGTAATCATCATTTGTTTCGTAGCATTTATTTATACAGTCAGATACGTATTAGCAGTGATCAGCACGACAGAAAGCGACAAATCGCTATGATGAGCGCGTTATTTTCCTTCTTTTTCTTTCAATACAAAGAGGTTATTTCTTAGTTGCCATATTACGATTTTAATTTGATCATATTTTGTTTTTCCTTTTTTTGCCAAGAGAAATTATTAAATATCTTCATTTTTAAGGAGTATTTAGAGCTGTGATAGAAGCGTCGCGACTTGTTACTTGGTTAAAAATCAATTTCTTTTCAAACAATAATCGAAAATATTCAGTTTGAAACTTAATTGCACAATCAAAACCGCTGTTGTTATATGAAATCTATGAAAAGCAAAGCGGTTTGCTTCTTTTTCTAGTAAATAAATGGTTAAATACTTTTTAACTTTTAATTTAAATGATGAAATGATTTTACAATTTGCTTACATCTCGCGGTTGAAGTAATCTTTTATTTTTTCGTGAGCGAAGTCGGTCCACCCGACAGAATAACATAAGGTGAATTCAATTCTTTTTGCTTATCTTGCAAGAGTTTCAACGTGCCGAGTGGTGTATCTGTTGAAACCATTTGTCGAAGTTTGCTTTCTTGTTCCAATTTTTTCATTCGCTTATCAACTTTATTCTTTCCCGGTCCTTTGCCGTGGAATTTGTGCGACAAAACACGAAACGCTTCTTTCTGATTTAATACTCTTCCATTACTGTCAACATATTCCAATTTAATGTCTGGTTTGTAACTGTCTTTTTCTCTAAAATCACTCACTGGTCCGGTGTACCTCTCTCTTCTACCTTGTTTATCATCCTCATAAAATTTCTCTTCGATGGTATAATTTTGAGCTTGAAGAAGGCTATGGCGCGGAGCACTTGCTTGCTTCTTCGTTTCTTTGTCTAGATAACCTTTCTTCATCGCCAATTTCAAGGCACCTGCTAGACCTTTACCAACATCTGGCTCTTCTTCTAAAATAGGTCCTTCGGCGTGTGAAGATCCTTCATCGTTCGATTTCTCTGCCTCTAGATCAACTTCATTCCATCTTCCTCTCGCTATTTCATCAGCCTCGCCATCGACATTACTTTGTTTCCTCTCAGTCACTGGTTCTCTTTCGAAATCCATTAAATCGTCTTCATCTTCGTTCATGTCCCATGTGGAGATATCGCCAAGATTACGACAAAATTCGGCCGTTGAATTTAATACAAGAATATTTGACTTTCCTGATGGAATAAAACTAGCATCCATATCATCTTCAACTTTCTCAGTTTCGGCTCTTTCTTTGACAGATCGGGCCAATTCCTCAATACTTTCTGTTTTTATCGAACTCTCTTTCTCCTTCAATTTCCTCGCTTTTTCCAATGCTTTATGCAATTCTTCTTCAGCTTCATCTTCTTCCACTGGAACACCACTTAAATCTTCTTCTGGTCCAATAATATCTGGTTCATCTAATGGAAGCTTGAGTGGTCTTGATTCTTTGTTTTCAGATTTCTCAGGTTTTTCAGAGTCGTTAGAATCTTCTTCATTTTGCTTTTGATTCCGCGATCCATGATCCAATGATGATGATGATGAGAGAATTTCAGAAAATTCAGTAGAGGTTGTCTCGATTTCTTTCACAGTGTTCTTTTTTCTTAAAACTTTTCTAATCTTTTTGGGTTTCTTAAATTTTGCCATTTCTTCTTCCGTATAATATTCTCGAGCTATTGATGCAGCTGGCATTTCGAGCGAAATCACTCCTTTTTGTTCTCTCAATTTTTGTCGAATCTTTTCAAGTTCTTCAGCTCGTTCAGCATCTGCTGAGCCTAATTTAAAGGATGCCTTCTTTGGCCCTTCAATTTCTTCATCGTATTTCGATAATAAACTTTTCGGTTTTAAAACGCCGAACTCATCAAATTCTGGATCATCATATGGACGATAGTCAGGTTTTCTCGTTTTGTTTTCGATGTTCTTCGTTGCTTTTTCATCATCAACTACATTTACATTCTCCAAAACGTCTTCATCTTCATCCAAAACTTCTTTGTCTTTCAATGTCAGAATAGTAGAGGTTCCTTCTTTGAATGCTTCTTGCGAATGAGCCACTGTTAAACCAGATAAATGTTTTTCTGTATACAGCTGTGATTTCTTACGCGCCTCTTCTTCAATCACAGAATCATCAACGAATTCATTATCCATTTCTTCCAAAATCTTCGCTTTCTTCTCAGCTTTTAACTTTTCTTCTTGCAATTTTCTACTCTTTTCAACCCAATTTAAAACATCATCTTCTTCCTCGTCTTCTTCGGCGAGTGTCTTAATATTTCTTAATTTTTCATTTATTTTACGCTTTTGTCTCATCACCTCTAAACGCTCTTTGGTCTTTTCAATCATCTGTTTCTCACTGATATTTTCGGTTTTAACGAATACCTCTTTGGTAGGTTCCGACTTTTGAGGTTTATCCTGACCGTCGTCATTTTTTTTGTCCTGTTCTTTACCACTGTCAACTTGTAACGGTTTGAGTCCAATTTTTGCCCGTAATTTATTCGTCTCTTCGATGCTCAGCGAAATTTCATTACCGGAAGATTGGGCCGCGACTGGCGAATCGGGTTCATTTGCTTTAATGCTTTTGACATTTTGATGTTTGCTACTTTTATCCGATTGATGTGCTTTTTCATAATCGTCGAGCGGCTCCTCTTTGACACAAACTGTGGTCAATTGATGCGAAGAGGTAAAATCAGAACGCAAAGGACTTTTACACTCGTTTACCTTTGCTTTCTTCTCTTTCGAGTGCAGAGAAGAAGCGACCGGTTTCCGTTCGTCTTCGTCCGACGAGCTGTGTGCGCGTTTTCGCTTCTCACGCGACGAATAGCGTTCACTTTTCTCACCGCTTTTATGACGGTGTTTACCGCTGTGATGCGAACGTCGATGCTTTTCATTGCGATCGACATATCGTCCGCGCGATTTGCTTCGCGATCTGCTCTTCGATCGACTACCAGATCGACTTCGCGATCGCGGCGTTCGTTCGCGACTTCGACGCTTCTCTTTGTACTTACGCGAAGAGCCCATCTAACTTCAAAAGAGATTTGCGAATATTTTTACGTTTTCTCTTCTCTCGTTTTTAAAACGCAACTTTTCGCATTGTTTTCGCAAACGTTTCTTTCGATTTGTTCTCCATTTTAAAGGCGTTTCATTCGCCGCTTATTCGTCGATCGCTCGAAATGACGTCGCCTCTCGTCTCCAATCGATTAGAGCGCGTTTTTCGAATGCTCAATTTGAAGTGAGTAAAAGGGGTTTAAAAGGGGTGAAATTTTAAAATTAAAAAATGAAATTAAAATTATCTAATTTTCAAAATTTTTAAATTATAAAATAATTTTAAATATTTAAAATTTTATTATTCAAATCATTCGAGTAGTTTCTGAGTATTTTCACTCATTTTTTGAGCATCATCTCAATAAAGTTGATGACTTTAAATGAAGTGAGCAAAATTACTAAATTATGCCTTAATTGCCATTTTAATTAATCACACGAATAATTAAAATTATTTTAGTTGAAATTAAATTATAAAAGTTGTAAAAATGTTATTTCATATTAAATTAAATTAGCGAGATTTTCTTTTCAATGAGATAAAACTTTAACGACAAATTATATTTATTATCATTGTAAAATAGTTCCAATCAAACAACAATAGGATTATAATATTAAATACTTCTTCTTAGTTTTTGTTTTCAATTCAAATTGTTTTGTCTTCGAAAATTGTCGCATTTTACGCTTTTTGAACACAACGCAAAGGAAGTACAATTAAATTTTTAATTTAGAGTTTACATTTAAAACGCAACGCAAGCTTGACATATTTGAAAATTAAGTTTTCGCTTATTTCGATTGCTAACACTTAAATTGAGGTTAACGATTAGAGCGACCAACAATTTCACTGTCATCGCTACTTTGTCGATTGGTCGATGACAATGCTTTAACAATTTTCGGATTATATAATTTCGGATCGGAAACCATTCGTACGAAGAAGCTGCGTTTGTATCGAAGACTCATCTTCTTCTTTCTATCGAGCATCACCACCTCATCCACCGATTCATCTTCTTCTTTCTCGCTCTTTTGATATTCTTCCTCTTCTCGGCGTAATTTTTCGTCTATCTTTAAGATCTCGTATAGATCGTTTACGAATTGTGAAATCACTTCGTATGCATATACAATGTCAGCTTCAGTCGCATGCTGAGAGCAAACACAAAAGCGAATCACGAAACGATCGTTGAGTGAAGCAGGAACCATGTGTAACTTGCCAGATGCGTTAATTGAAGAAAGCAATTTTCGATTCAAATTGTTTGAAGCCTGTATAAAAAAGTCTCTTTATGAGGTGATAATGTAAAGAATAAAATTTAAACTTACCTTTAATCTAAAGCAAACCAATCCTAAAACGACTTCATTTACAATTTCAAATCTGTTGTCTGCTCTCACTAAACTTTCAAACTTTTTCGCAAGTCTACAATGCTATGAAAACAGAAAAAAAGATGAAAAATTTTTATTTTTAGAATTTTAATAAATTTAATTAATGTTAATTCAGTTTTTAACTTGATAAAGTAAGGAGCAATTCTCTTGATTTACCTCTCGTATATACTTTCGTAAGCCTTCGACTCCGTAACTTCTTATAACAAACCACAATTTAAGCGAACGAAATCTTCTGCTTAACGGAATGCCCCAGTGCTGTGAAACAAATAAATAATTTAATATTGGTCAAAAATTGGTTTCTTATTTACCCTATAGTCTATTGCTCTTTCTGAATAACTATGTTGCAAATATAACGGATCGACAACCATTGCTTGCGTTAATTTGAATCTATCTTTCACCCTAAATTCAAAAGTCAAAAAAAAGTTAATTTTCAACAATGAAAAATTCAAACTTCAGAATTTTAAATATTAAATTGTCTTTTCCGATAATATTATTTAAGTGATAAGAAATAATAATGAATTTTGATTTTCTTTAAAAATATGATTGAAAATCAACGATTGTTCGCTGAGAATAAATTATCAGCTATTTTAATAAGAATAAATTTCAAAATATGGTTCATTTAACTATTAATTTGATGAAATATTATTATTTATACAAGATTTATCTTTTCTAATTTCGTTTCGCCAAAGGCGAAACTATGAGGCTTTTGAATTTACATAAATTCACTCGAATATTTAATGATTTCTTTAATTCATTGTAAACTTTTTTCGAGCGCAACCACTGAATAAAAAAAATCAACGTTTGCGAAGAAACTCATAAAATCGTGAATCGAAAAAATAAATTCAATTTTCGATCGTTGTTATTATTAAATTTAAAAAAAATTGAAGAGAGAAGAGCAATCGATAAACATTTTTACATGCAATCAACAGGTAAATTCTCCTCTCATTTGTTAAGTGTTCTTCAATTTTATTTGATTCGCACTCAAATTTTTTATTTTATTTTTTTAAATGCACTCAATCAGCAAAATATGAAAGTGAAAATTTCTTATCTTCTTGAGCAAACGAGCGAAAATCTACTTGTCATAGCGAAAACTTAATTTTCATCTCTAGAATGATTTTTGTCTCTGCTTCTATCTTAAAGTTCACTTGAATATTTCATTTTAAAAACAAATTTTTTTTTGAAAAGATAAGTAGAGATGATAAAAAGTAATTTTTCGATCGAAATTTTTTAATAAACTCATATTATGTGATTAAATAAAAAATTTTCATAGTGAGCTTTATTGGTACGCTGTAACATTGTAAGTTGTTTAAACCACTGCCATTGTAACATTGTTTAAACCACTTTCCGCTGTAACATTGTAAATTTTAAAAGCTATTGCATTAGCTTTTAAAAGCTATTTTAAAAGCTAGTTACATTTTGAATATTTCAATCATAAACTTTTTCCTTGTTCCGATTTAAACAATTTTGAGCACAAAGTTTTTTTTTTGAATTTCCATGAGTATTATTCTTGAATTAAAATTAATTTTTATACTATAAATGAGCATTAGAAATAATGAAGCACAGTAGGGCGCCAATTAATATTTCGACAATTTCATTGTCGGATGGATTTGTCCTTAAAAAAATGTTTTGACAAGATTTCTTTGTTAAATTTTTTTTTTGTTATAAGTCATAAGCAATTTATATTAATTTTCTTTAAACAGCATCTTCATATTAACTCGTGTTAATAAAGCCCAAACAATTGAGACTGGATCGAATAAACAAGTCACGCTAAAATTGCGTAAAAAATTAAACTCGTGTGATTAAATCTTAGATGAGTCTTTATGCTCGTCATCCTAGCTTAATTAAATTATGATTTTGAAAAGTTAATTTATTCAGTATTTTTTCAAACTGTTCATTTACTTTAAATATTAGCAGCGCTAATAAATTCAATTTTTTAAAACTTTTATCACTTTATAAACGTATGACAGAGTGAATCTTTTTAAATATTTCTACTTACCACAGCAAAGAGCAATCAAAATTAACTAACATCCATTTGTTTGGATTCATATTGAACGAAGATGCGTACTAAAATAAAATTAAAAAAAAAATTCAAATTGAAGGATTTACAACAAAAAAATTACATTGACTCCATTAAGCAAATACTGAAACTCGGGACAAATGAAGGCGTTTCCGGCGTAAGCAGCATCAACGTGTAGCCAAATATTTTCCTTATGACAAATGGGACCGATTTCGTTGATAGCGTCGAAAGAGCAGCAAGATGTTGTGCCGAGCGTTGTCGACACAAAAAACGGTATTAACCCTGATTCTTGATCTTCCTTCAAATGTTCAAATAATAAAAAAAAAATCGATATAACAAGATTGGTCGCCGAAAACAATTGTTCGCTTACTTCAATCGCTTTTAATAGCGCGTCGCCTTTTAGTTGAAACTTTTCATTTGTATCTAAAATACGAAGCTTAACAAAGCCAATTGTTGCTGCTTTCTCTACGCATGAATGTGCCTAGTTTTGAAATACAAAAATTTAAAAATTGATTAAATTAGAAAAATTTTTCGTATTGCATGCTGATAAAACGTAATTTTTTTTTTTGCAAGAAAAATCAAATTTCCTTAAAAATATTAATTTCAAGCTAATTTAAAACTAAGTAAACTTTAAAACATTAACTTTTTAGCAATAATCATAATTTTTATTAGCATGCAATTAAATCACATTTGATTGCAGCTTGCTTATACACTGAGCCTTATTTGCCATTTTTTAAACAAACCATCATCTACTAGAATTAAAATAGTTCTCAATAAACTTTGAAATGAATATGATTTAGTTTGAATTTATTGTTTGTTAATTTAATTAAACTTATTTCAAAATTTAAAAAAAAACTTTTCTGTTATTTAAAAATTCTAAATCAATCAAAATTGTAAAAGTAACATTCAAAAATAGTTGTTTAAATGTGATCTACGCATTATGCGTTTTTGAAATTAAATGAATTCGCTGGTAGAAGTAGACTCACCTCTTTTGAGCAGTAGCCAATTAACTTTGATAGAATCTCTGATTCTTCGAGATTAGGATTTGTTTCTTTAACCGATTTAATTGCCGCGTGACGAGCGGCGAGAAGACAAACTAGAACACAATCACTCGCGGAGCCCTTGGCGCAAATAAAAAATTAATTTTTTTCAAAAAAAAAATTAAAAATACTTGAATAACTCCTCCACCTTTACTGTTGGTGTCCGAGAAGCAGAGGAATTCATCACTTAAACCTATCATTTTACCTAATGAGTAAAACATTTTCATTTTTTTTTTTATTATGAAATAAAATTTTCGAGCGTACTTACCGACCCAATCTAACATAATAGTTTCCAATTCGGTACAAGCTGGGCTTGCAGCCTATAATTTTGTGTTTAAATGTAAAAATAGAAGCAGAAAAGCCCAGATACTCACCCATGAGAAACCAATGCAAGAGATTGCATCAGTGAGCATATCGGCCAAAATTGACGGGTAAGAATTACCAGCGGGAAAGTACGCGTGAAATCTCGGATGCTGCCAGTGAGTTATGCCGGGCATAATGTACTTGTCGAAATCTTTCATTATTGTGTCCCAATCTTCGGCTTGCTGCGGAGCGGAGTCAGGCAGCAATGGCTTCAAATAGCCTGGCTCTACATTCGGTGTCACTCGTCTTCGCTGTATTGTCTCCAAGTATTCGGCAATATAATCAACCATCTCTTTACCTCTTTTCTTCCACTCTTTACTATCCATTGGTTTCGGCTCTTCAGACACCGAAAAACTTTTCATTTTCAAAAAAGTTATACCCGACGATCGATTACTCCTTTGTATTAACATCGGTGTATTCGGTGCAGAGTTCTCCGCGAGCGGTTTCTTCTCTTCTTTCATATTTATCTCGTCCGAGTGTACAGTGTGTGAATTTTTCAAACGAATGCCGAATAAAGAGCGACGATTGTTTGCCGTATCGCAATTATCGTTGCTAACGATTGTGGCCTTTTTCGATGCTAAAACCGGCGGTGTCGCAGTTTCGAACGCGGCCGTAGTGGCCGCTGTGAGCACAGTGGTCTCGGTCGGAGTGGCGTTTGTCGACGAATCACGCTGTCGCCAGAAGTGAAAGCGACAATCGCCAAAAAGGCGAGAGTAACACAACCAGGCGCAATGCCACAGCTTTGGTTCTTATTTAAAATTCACAAATTTCTAAAAAATATATTTTATACATTGAAAATTATCGATTTCACTGTAAGAATACAATTGTTAACAATTAATCATTTGATTTGCATTTTTTTTTAATTCAAATTTCAATAAATATACTTTGACAGATTCAACAAAAATATAGAAACTTTCAAAGAGCGCACACAGTGTTCACAGCATTCACTTGCTCACTTATTCGACGACGAGTGGTTGAAAATTTCAAAGAATTTATCGACGAGATCCGTATAAAAATGAATCGATAATTAGATAATTTAAAAAATATCAAAAGTTAAACCGAAAAGAGATTTTAAAAAAGTTGAATTTCTTTGAAAAAAAGAAAAGCACAAGAAACAAACAAACTTAAATTAAACTTTTTCTCTTTTAGTTTATAAAAAAAGTTTACATTCAAAAAAAAAATGAAAATTGAAACTCGAGTAAAGTTTATGAGCACGAGAATGAGAGAGAGAGAGAGAGAGAGAGAGAGAGAGAGAGTGAGAGATGCTGAGCAAAAGTTTTGCTCGTATTCTCGAAGTGAATAATTTTCGAAGACGAAAAGCGAATTTTCTCACTGAAAATGCTTTGTTGCGTGTGTGAGAGAGATGGATAAAGAGAGAGAGAGAGAGAGAGAGAGAGATGGAGAGAGGATATTTTTTACGCTTCGAAATTTATGAAAACGAATTATGAATAAAAGAACTCATATAATAATGACGCTTTCTTATTATAAGCTATGAGAAAAATATTCCTTAACTTTTGGAATTCTCAATACACTTCACTCACTCAACACTCTTCGCTTCTCTCTACGCTCTATAGTATTATACTGAGTTAGAGAGAGCACACATAAACATACACACACATAGCACACATCTTTTTGCCATTGGATGCTGCATACATCTATTTCGTTGCTGCTGCTTCTGCTGCTTTTGCCATTAACCAGGCATTGAAGGATCGCATTCCGTTCGCGCGCATCTTTTCATCATCTCATCGCATTTTCTCTCGCATTTTTTTCAATTAAAAAAGTGAGAAAGAAGAAAGCGAGCAAAACATAAAGAACAGAATGAAGAGTGGGAAGAAAGTGAATGTGAATATATGTGTAAATATAAGTGTGTGTGTGTATGTGTTGTGTGAAGCGGAGAAGTTAAAGAAGAGAGCGAGAGAGAATGAGAGTAGATAGCGAGAACGAGAGATGTTGTCAACCACTCACAATAAAAGATAATTTTTATTTTGTCGATTTTTCGAGCTTTTGTCAATTCTTAACGAAAGTGAAAGTACCAAAGAAGAGGCTAAATTGATTGTGTGTGTGTGTTTGTGTGTATGCGATCTTTAGAACGATATGTACTACCAATGTACAATACTAAGTTTATTAATAATTGTCGTTTTCAAATTGCGTTTTCTCATCGCTCACTTAAGCATTAAACACATACTCGATTGCAAAAGCAAAAAAAGCGATCAAATTAACACTTGAGCGGAGACGAGTAACGCGATGTCCAAATAAATCGAAATCATTACAATCTCGTAATTGATGGTCACAAAAGTTCTTTTAATAGTTTGACACGATTTAATTTGATTTTCACTTTTAGCGATATCGACAAAATTGCAATTCAATAAATCCAATTTAATTTAATAGAAAATTGGATTGAATTCATTTTTCTTCAACTTACGATGAAATTGAAAGCAAAACAAAACATTAGAGAGGAGGAAGAAATTCACTAAATTAAAAATATTTTTTCGATTTATTGCTTTTTAATATTTTAAAACAATTTGCGTAAAAGGCTGTCTTATCAATTCACTTTTAAATTTAGAGGTTCTTATTAATTTTTACAAATTATGTCTTAAATGATACATCGAAAACAAAATTCTTTGAATTTAATTTTCATTGACTGAACTCGTCAACAGTGTTTACTTTCTAAATTCAATTTTCATATTAAAATTTAAGTTGAATTGTTTATAAAATTGCAATTCATAAGTTTACAGACAATTTTACAAAATTAATCTCATTAGCGCAAAAAACGTCGTGAATTTGTACAACTAGTCATACAATTTTAACAATTTAATTCTCATATTTTTCAGTGAATGAACATTAATTTAAATTTGACTTGAGTCGATTCGATGAATATTATTTCAGAAATTAGATGAAAAAGTGATCGAAAATGAATGAAAATGAGAATGTTTTCCCGATAATCATCTA
>NCKU01004547.1:0-12042 GCA_003675995.1 Dinothrombium tinctorium
ATAATTCACAAAAATTAAAAATTAGAAAAATGAGAAATCTCGCCATTGCAATATTTCAAGTTCGATGCATAATTTAAGCAAAGATCGCGAATTTCAAAAATCAATTTTTAATGTAGTTTCTTCCTCTAATTGGAGTTGAAATTCAAGATGGAAAGCAAGTGATAAAAGGAAACATCGTGGTTCAAAAAGTGACTCAAATTTACAAGTCAAAATTTAAGTAAGTTAGAGCAATTCAGAGATAAAATTGCTTTTGTTTTTGAGTAGCGTCACTTTTGTTGAAGTGGAAGACGTAAAGTTTGGATCTGCTGATAAGAATGGATCTTTCGATGGCATCGCAGGGGTTATTCAGAGAAAAGTAATAAAAAAATTCAATTTTCAAAGATATAAAACAAATGCGTTTAGGAAGCCGATATGGCAATCTTTCCAGGACCGATTACGATTGAGGGCGATGGCTTAGAGTTTTCATACCCAACTGGTTCGTTGCGATATGTCATCGTTGCGGTGGTCAAACCTGTTACATATGAAAGCAAAGGCATCATTGAAAACTTCACCGCTTTTGATCTTTCCTGTCGTTGGCTTTTCATTTTTCTAATTCCGATTGTAGTTTTAACATTTAAAATTTTGAAACTTAAAAATTTGCTTTTCTCGCTGCTATCAGACATCTTTCGACAATCTTCTCCAGAAATGAGAAATTCCAGAACAAAATGCTTTTATATTTTGTTTAACTATTGCATCTTCTTTTTTGTTGCACATTTTCTAGCGAATTTCAGCACAAATATTGCGTCAAAAAGAGACTACGAAAAAATCGAAACTTTGCACCAGGTTGATCGAAGTGGTCGCTATCCGATGTTTGAAAATATTCTCACATTTTATCTTCGCTTTAAACATGGAACACTTCCCATTTACAGAAACCTTTGGCAAAGAGGCATCATACAATATGGCCGCGAACCATTGATCGGCAGTAAAGATATTCAAATCAGTAAAATGGTTGAGTTCGTTCCATTCATTAATGGAAAGTTCGTTTTCATATTGCCACATGAATTCGGTGAATCTTTTCGGAGATTTTTCTGCTCGATTTTGAGAGATAATTTGATGAAGCTATTGTGTTCAGAAATGAAAAAGATTCACGTCTCTTCTCCAATTGACAATCTTTTATTTGCAAATTACTTTAACAAAGATATAAAAACTGACTTGAAGTCTGAGCTCCAGTCGATGTTAGTATTTATGAATTCGCTGTTACTACAAGTTTTTAATCGATCGTTTTTCTTTTTGTCAATTTAGAAGTAACCGAGTAACTGAAGTTGGTCTGAATGCTTTCTTTATTGAAAATTTAAAAAGCTTTCTCTCGTTTCCGCCGAACAAACAATGCGTAAATCAATTTTTCTCGCAGATAGAAAAGATTGAAGAAGTTGTTCCTGGTGTTATTATTGGTTTTCTCGTCCCACTCATTCTTTGTGCTACACTTATGCTTATCATTGCGTGTGTTATTTTTCTGATTGAAATCAATGTTGTCAATCGAAGACGAAATTAATCTCATAATTTCTAGATTCGAGTAAACGATAAGCTTAATACTTAATTATAATTCATGCGTTGAAAATGTTGAAAATGTCTTTGTTTTTAAAGCTATTTAAACACTATAATCAAAACGAATGTATCTTTATTTAAAATTTCCAATAGAAAATGTAGTCGTAGATTAATTTAAGAAACTGTAACTTTTTAAAATTAAATTCGCTTTGTCATTTCTTTCAATCGCATCGGTTTACTTTTCACTTTTGCATACTTCAAATATGATTAAAATTTTGCTTGAAACAATAAAAAGTTTCTATTTTCAATTTAAAATCTCATGAATTTAATAAATAATTTCATAAAGACTATTCCATGAGATGATGCATAATAAATTCTGCAGAGTTTAAGATTATGATAAAAGTTAGCATTCACTTGAGTTCAAGAAAAAAACCGAACGTTTTCAAGTAAAACGCCTAAAAAGATTGAATCCAATTAGAATCCAATTTTTGGACAATGGCTTTTTTGCTTTAAACCTTAATTCGTATTCTTTTTCTTATTTCGATTTTAACTTTTGATCTATTTCAATACCTTGATTTGAATTGCAGTTGTCAGAAATTTTTAGTATTATCAGAGTTTCATCAGTTAAAATGCGATAATTTTCACCAAGTATAAAATGAAAAAATGTGATTTTAGATTAATTCTCGTATTCATGCCCGCAACTTTCAAGAGCGACATTCACATAAGATCACACAGTTGACAACTTAATATGAGCGACATTTACAATATAAGCACTTAACAATTAAAAAGATGATTAAACAAACTTAATAAACTGAAAGCTAAGCTGAGCTAAGTGTGTTTATAACGCTAAAGACTCCCTAAAAATCAAATTTAACCTATACAACTAGTCTAACTTGCTTAATCCCAATGTAATCTAATCTAACCTACAATAACAAGACAAATTAAGTAATATAATATAAAGAGATACCAAGAAGAGGAAATGAATAAAACGAGAGCGATCAAAACGCTCGAATAGATTATCAGTCCTAATGTCGCCCAGATTATTGGACATTTTACTTTTTCCGTTGATCTTACAGTGGATGCTGCTTCTTGCATGTGGGTGCAGTCTTTTTCTTGATATGTTACTTTCAACCAACGCTGCCAATGATTCGGTATATTGAATTCAAGATTTATTTGCTTGGTTTTTGCTCGGTGAAAATTGTTCTTTTTAACCGTAAACCGCTTGGCGCGTGGATGGTTTGCAATCAGCTCAAGTTTGGCTCTCTTAAATTCTTCTCCGCTTTCTCGACTTCGTAGCTTTCTTTTTTGAGCTCGTTTACTTTCTCTTTCATTTTTGCTTTCCTCTCGTTTGATATTATTCTTAGGGAGACGATATACTTTGTATGCAACGTAAATGGTTGCAGCGAATAACGTGATTGCTAGAGAGATTTTCATTTTTTCGCAAATGATTTTACTTTGTATTCAAAGATTAAGATAAAATGTTTTTTAACTTTACAGTGAAAATTTGCAATTGAACAATCTTCTAGACTCCTTTACATGTTTGTATTTAAATGACATTTTTTTAAATAATCGATTAAAATTTTCTCCTTAACAATATTGTATAAAATATATTGTCAACTACATTTTATTCTGGTTTTGGTTTTGTTTAAAAAATTAGGAAAAGTTTTAAAAGTTAAATCAAAGATGAAATAAAATTGAATGTTTTAAACAATAAGTTCAATGTGAATTCGATATGTAATTAGGCGAAATAAATATTTTCTCCATAATCAATTAAAAATTTTGTCTCCTGGTCAATCTTTTCTGCAGTTTTTGAATTTTTTTTTATTTATTTTGTGCTTCAAAATAGTTTTAGTTAATTTTCGAAACATTTGAACTTAAATTAATATTTTTATTTTGCCAATTGAAGTTAAGCTGGTTATAAGTGAGATTTAAGCCAAATCATTGTATTGTAGTATTTATCATTGTACTAATATGGGAAAAATTGTCATACATATCAACCAATAACATAAAATTGTTTATGTCAACTATTCGTTTGACGCATAAGTTTCCAACTAAAATAAACTTGAAGAGAAACGTGATGTTTTGAAACATTTGCATTATTTTCTTTGCAATGCAATGAGAACGATTTAAAAATAGAAACTCCTTTAACTCTTGCATGTTTTACGACTTGTTTTAAGTGAAATGGCAGAAAGCGGTGGTAAGAATGTCAAGCTGATATCTTTGCTGGTTATTAATTCGTTTTTCATCGTAAGTATTTCCACATTTTAATCAATCAAAATAAATGTTTAAGTAACTTGTGTTTAGACTATAAAACTTATTCGACAATTTTGCTTGCAAATTTTTCAAAAAGTAATTCTCTTAGCTTGTTGGCTTTCTCAAAATAATAATTGGAGTTCATTTAATTGTCGCATCGGTAGCACATGAAAAATCTTTGAAAGTTACTGCCAATGGAATCATTTTAAATCTGAGTGGATCTGTGCTCTTGTTTTGTGCTTTGTTCGGAATTTGGTGGGTTTACGACAAACTTATTCGTCCGCTTTATGTAGTAAGAAGAATTAATTTCAAAAAAGTATTTTAAAATAATCTCTTTAGTACTCAGCAATTTTTACAGTGTTTGCCTTGTTCCAAATAACTAATGCAGCGAACTTACTAAAAAATCTCGATCATGTAAGATGAGAAATGTTTAAAATTTTGTTCGAATGAAATTAATTTTCGAAAAACAGGGAGTAAACGCCGTGCACACATTTACGGTATGGTTCGCTTTCTGTGTCGGTTTTCTTGAAGCGCTAGCGGCTTTTCTCGCTTTCTTGCTCGCGAGAGAAACTCAGCTGAGCAGCACCGTAGCGAAGAGAGAAATTCACTACGATTTGGATCGATTATAATTCCTCCAACTCAAACGGAAAGTCAATAGCTTCGTTTGAAGTCATGCGTTGCAAGAAAGCCAAGTACCGGCAGTCGCTTTTGTTATAGCGCCTTTAAAAATTACAATTATGATTACTTTTAAAATTTTTCAGTTACCTAGTTACGATTGCTTTCTAAATAGACGCGTTTAAAATCTTAATTTAAATGCTGTGGTTTTAATTGAATCCGCATGCTCAGCGTTTATTGATAAAAGCAAAAATTTGAAGATCCTAAGCTTCTGAAATATTTTCAACTTTTTTACAAAATGCAATTACAATGAAATGTTATAATCAAAATTTTTATGTAATAATTTTTTTGTAATAAAATGTGCAAATTAAAAATTTCACTAGTAAAGCTATTTACAACATGAAAACTTGATGATGAAAGATTCAACATTGGTTGCTCTCACTAATTGATTCAAATGTGCTTATTTGATCCTCACCCCATTCACGAGCAAAATCTGCCTCTTGATTTGCAAACACTTGTCGCTTGTAGCGATAAAGCGTGCTATCGAGCGATTTTAAAGATGATGCGATCGCTGCCACTCTCTCTGTGTCGGCAGCAGTTTTCACCTGTTCGTCGAGAACCTGATTCCATGAAATATTTAATCGTTTGATAGAGAAGAAGCATACCTTTGAATTGCATACCTTTTTGTACACTTGCGGAACCGAAAGCGAAGGATTCTTGTCGATCTCTTTTTTCATACGCGAAGCCATTTTCAAATTAATTATTTCGTCGTTATCATCTTCGTGATTGTGTTCGCGTATCTTCTTACCGTCGTGTTCATCGTTCACAAGCGTTATACGCGATTTGCATCCTTTTGTGCGACACTTCCAATACTCTTGTCCGCGAACGGAACCTTTATTCACAGATTCGAATGGCGTGGTGAATAACCCGACGCACGAGGCGAATGGTGAGAGCAAACAAACCTTTTTTATCGAAACGATAAATGTATTTATTGTAAACAAGTATTTTTCCTCTTCGCTTCGATTCAATTAATTCCATGTTTTGAGTGTTTACCGAATGCGAATCAATGCATTGCGAATGGTCGAAACGCGATGCGATTCTAAGTGGCGAGGCGAATTGGTGCGACAACGAACAGGGCGAATCTGTAAATTGTTGAGAAACAAAGCAACACTTGAGTTGGAGAGAAGCAAACAATGAGTACGAGTGTGATCATTGAGAATTTGCTTGTCTTTCAAATGTTTGATAGGAAAACTAAACATTACAAACATTTTTTTATTATTTGAAATAAATTTTCACTTTTATTTGCAATTTAATTTTACTAAAAAGTGCAAAAATGGCATTTCTTACTTTATAGTATTCGAATTTTTAAAAATTCAAAATGCATTTCGTTTCATTCATAAAAGGAGCTCGTTTTGCTTGTTTGGGTAAACAATACTCTTTTCTTGATATTAAAACGATTTACACTAGTTTTCGGTGACTATTGTGTGATGTGTTTTTCCTCTCTCTAGCTCTCGCATTTAACTCATTAAAAATTAGTAAAATATATACTCAAACGATCACTTGTGTGGTCGACTTTGAGAAGCAGAGGAATTGTGACAAAAAAAGAAGAAGAGACTGAAGCACATTGATTAATTAAAGTTATTGATACAACGTAATCTACATTTAAAAATCTTTCATCGAATTTGTGAAGAAAGCAAACAATGCATTGAAACATATTGAACAGCTCGTTTTTCGATTTTGCTTTCTCGGCTAACGATTTTTTTTCTCTGCTTTCAGTATAAAATTAAGTTTGCTTTTGTCGCTTTCAAACAATCAGTTCGTTTGTCTTCGTCCACGATTGACGCAAGTAATATTCACGTGTCTGAGAAAGGCAGATTTCCACGCAAATCTTCGTCCACAGCCGTTGCAATCATACAAATGGCGCTCAGGATCGTGTATAACTCGAATATGCCGTAAAAGACTGTAACGTACATCGAAACGCTTTAAGCAATAGGGACACTGATAGCCACCTTTTCCTGAAACAAGATTTAACAAAATCATTTTTACATTACAATATTATTTCTTATTTGTTTGTTTGCATATATAAATAGCTTTCACAGAAATTATTTCTTCTGATTCACTTTCTTAGTATCAAAGTGAGTTGGCGATTTTGTCGCGCAGTTATATTCATCAATAATAGTTACTACTATAATTATATATATATATATATATCGATAATTAAATATTTGGCTGAAAATGTTATGAATATTAGTTGAGTATCGGTTAAATGAAACATTCGTTTGACAAAAGTAAATTCTTTTGAAATGTATGCGTAAAAAAAAGATGAATACAAATAAATGTAAATGAGGCGCACAGCACAACGTTAGACGTGAATATTGTGCGCTTTCTCTTTGTGATTATTCAGCGTATGTTTCCACGAAAATATTTTTCGGCAAATTTCGCACTCGTATTTATTACGATAATATGAATGGATTTGCATATGACGTTGAAGATTGCGTTTCGCGGTGAAACCCTGATGACAGATATGACAGTGAAATCGTTGTCTGCTACTGCTATGACATTGAAAGTGATTCGAATGTCTAGAAAGACTTGAGGACTTCTGAGACGAAGATGAAGTTGACTTTCGTCTTTCTCTGTTCTCTGCAAGAATAAAACGAGAATAATCTCAATAAGCAATTTGTTCGACGATTGTTCCAATTTTAATTAATTCGCTCGTCTCTCGGCCATCTCATCACAATTCGCATCATTTTCTCTTTCCTTTCTCTTTTAATCTCTTAATTTAACAGCAATTTATCTTTAATTAAGTTCATGCATTTCGCCTCCATCACGTTTATCCGTCATTAATTTATTTATTTTAAACAATTTAATCGCTCAAATGGCAGCACGTCTTCTTAACAGCGTCCGAATGAAGTGAACCACGGTCCACAGTTAAATCCTCCGACGTCAGAACATACCGACGGAGAAGTGTTTTATTTGTTCAAAAGTGATTAAAAAGAGACAATATCGAAATACTTTCGATGCAAACGTAAAATGTGATGGAAAAATTCAATATTCTCGTGTTGATTGAATTTGTTTACGATACGAGTATCATGCTTTGATAGAAAAGTGTAACCTATCGAAAGTTAATAAAGTGAATTTAGTTCTGAAGAGTGGAGAAATGAAAATTCACTTTTTCCGAAGTGGAAAACGAAAATTCATTAAGTGAATATTAATGTTAGAAGGAAAACATGCAAAAAGCAGAGCAAAACATTGTTGCGCAAAATGTTTTTTTTAGAGAATATAAAGAGGAAAATTTTTCGTTTCGAATGCAAAACAACGTTCGGATCGAGAGAAAAGTGGATCGGAGAGTAGAATTAAAAAATTTATTTTTTACTAGGATTTTAAAAGTTCAAAGTTCAAAAAGTAAGGGAAGATACTCCTCAACAATGATTAGCTTTATATACAAGATTTTTAAAAAACTTGCTTTAATCACGCTTAATTTAATTAATCGATTAACTCAAAGGAAAAACAAAAAAAAACGCAAGTTCTTAATTTCTTAAATACATTAAATGCAAAAAAAATTGTAAGTTTGATCACCGGTTTGAAAAGCGAAAATAAACAATTTTTAAAAGCAGTGTGCTCTCAGCATCTTTCTCTTTTCAACGATTAATTAATTAATTAGCTAATATTAGAGTATTTAGAAAAGAAACGAAATGGATAAATGTTAATTTCAAACAGTAGTCACTTAACATTTTGCTCGCAATGCGCGATACGTCTATGACGATTGAAATTATCTTTCCACGCGAAACACTTCGAACACAAATCACACATGTATCGATTGCGTTGCTGTAAATGTATCTGCGTGTGTCTTTTCATATTGCCCTTTTCAGAGAAAGATTTTAAGCAAATGGGACACTGATAATGACGTCTGCCACTTAATGTTTCAACAGACATCGCTGTCAATGCATGACAACCAACAAGCGACGGATGCATCTGCGGAGTTAAAAGATGCTGTGCTGTCTGCGGATGCGAGGCTTGAGGATGAGAAGTAGTGTGTGTTGAGCCAACAACAAACTGTTCTGTAATGAGGTTAACAATTACTCGTCAAACACTAAACCCCTCGAATATATGAAATGACAATTTGCTTCTTCGATCACATCTTCAATAATCTAATTCTAAGACCAAAACACTAGCATCTAAATGCAAATCACATAATCAAACGCAATTCGTTTCAGTTTTCGGCAATAATTACTGCTCGTGAGCAGACAATAAACAGTTTTCACACGAAATTTAAACAGCGCTTATGAAATTTTATCGATTTATCTCTATTTATAAACGTAGTTTGCAACGTGTCAAACACTTTACTTCTCCTCGTTTTTTAATATGTAAACAAATATAATTAAAATAAGTAAAATTATACTAACCCTGAGCGGCTTGCGATGGACGTGAGACTATATGTGAAATTGTACTTGGACCAGGAATCGACGAGAGAGCGGATGATTCGAACGCCGACAACGTACACGGTACGGTTACCGGTGGAAGATGATTTTGGGAATTTGCTTGTTGTTGAAGTGCTTGCGGTTCGTTGGGAGGAAGCGAGGCTGACATAGATGAAGCAGTTAGTTGCGGTGTGAATGCCGCACTTTCGTCGAACAATAATGGCTTTACATCTGTAAGAATAGCAATAAAAAAGAAATGAATTAAGTAAACACACACAAAGACAAAATGCGTTCATTCACCTTGACTACTGACAGAAGCAATCGGTTGAACATTTGAAACGTTCACCGATGAGGAAAATCTAGGAACTGAGTTACCATTCTCTTGGGCCTGCGGAGAGAGAGAGAGAAAGAGAGAGCATTTTATAAGGAAAAGCGTTTACAAGACATACATCGCCTGTAATCATGGTTTGCTCTAATAACCGCGACGGTTCGATTTCAGGCTCGACTGTGTTATTGTTTTCACTAAACGGTCGCTCTTCGTTTTGTCGCTGATTGACGGGCGTTATGTTTGTGCTCGCATCGATCACTTCGTCATCCTCATCAGAATACTCTTCGCTGATGTCTTCAGACGAATCACGAGCTGTTTTACCGCTTAAAACCTCGTCGTCACTATTGGTACCCTGATGCTCTTGTTGCTGCTGCTGACTACTGCCACCACCGCCACCATTGCTACTCGATTCCGAGCGACTAATTTTACGCCGTTTTTTACGCCGTTTCCGCGAACCGCTTTCATGTCCGTTGCTCGACTTACCCTCTTTGGAGTGATATGAATCGGAGAGACCCTTCACTTGCAACGCTTCCGCACTTTTCAACACAGAAGGAAGCTGCTCCTGAGGAACGGTTACTTCGCCGCGATAGATGAACTCGATGATCGCTTTTAGATCGGCGTACGGCATGTCTTTGATGATCACAATCGGATACTGAAACGAGTGTGTGATCAATTTCGCGAATACGGTGCGAAAGTAGGGTGAGGATGCGGAGAGCACCATTCGATGCGCTCGTATCGAGCCCTCGTCGCAAGACAACGTTACGTCCACCATTGTTTCTTCTTTGTACATCTTGTCGAGCTCTTCGACCATATCGAGTGAGTGATTGTTTCGCCGCAAACAATATGCCTGCGCTTCGTTCGACGGCGACGACATTGTTACCTTCTCTTCACTCTCTCCTCTCTTCTAACTGATCTAGCGTTGGCTTCGTTGCTTCTCTGCGTTTTATACGCGTTCAGAACACGACTTACACACAAATGCACTCGCGATTAAAAATGACACTCGTTTTTGAAACTCGAATCGAAAGAAAGTGCGAACACAAACCGTGAAAACAGTGTTTCTCGACTCTTCACAAATCGACTGCTGTTGGAACGCTTATTGTGTGCTATTCGTTCGAACGCTGCAAAAGCGAACGCAAAGCGAAGAGCAGCGAATGGAGGCGAAAATGAAGGCGTCGCCATGGCATCGATCACTCGTTTCGCTCGCTTCGATTCGATAGCGGCGATCGATGGCTGCGCAAGCGATCGATCGTCGATAGCATCGATGTAATGGACGTGTGTAGCGTTTCGCTCCGTTCGTTCGTTTCTTTCTTTTTTCGCCCTTTTCTTTCGTTTTGAAACGAACGCAATGTGAGTATTGTTTTCACTTTTTCTCCCGTCGTTCGCTCTCTAATCGCAATTCGAACTGAAGGCACAAAACTCGAGGAGCGTACGGACACGAATTCGATAAGCACGTCGAGCGACAGGAGAAGCGTTCGACTCTTTCGCGAATGCAGCAACAGTATTGGGAAACGAAACAGGCGTTGATTCGTAAATTTCGCAAAAAAGAAGACGATTGCGTTGTTAATTCGGACTTCGAATTAGACGCTAAACTCGAGGTAACCCCACTGCCATTGCTGTGAACCACAGTTTGTTTGCAACGTCAAAACACTTGTTTCAATTAATTAACTTGTCACTCTCTAACAGCTGTTTCATTCGATCGAAGAAACGTGTGCTAAATTACTGCTTATTCTCGAAGGATATCAAGACCGATTGTGTTCGCTTTCGTACGAAGAAAGCTCATTCGGACGTTTTCTTAAAGAATGCGGTAAAATCGATAAAACAAGAGCCGGTAAAATGATGACCGCTTCCGGCAAAACTTTATCCTACAATGCACAACAGCGTATTCTACTTCGCTCGCCTTTAGTTCGATTATATCAAGAAGTGGAAACATTTCAATACCGAGCTATTACTGATACTTTTACTACTATTGAGAAAATGGAAAAATCGCGAATCGCTTATCGCGGCGCTTTATTATGGATGAAGAACATCTCGCAGCAACTCGACCCAGACACTTATAAACAATTGGAAAAGTTTCGTAAGGTTCAATCCCACGTACGGAGAACGAAAACGCGTTTTGATAAGCTAAAAGTGGATACGCTGCAAAAGGTGGATATGTTGAGCGCTTCTCGATGCAACATGTTAAGTCACGCGCTTGTTGCTTATCAAAATTCGCTGCTTCTTTTTTGGGAGAAAACAGCTAAAACTATGAATTCGATTGCAGAAGCTTTCAAAGGCTATCAATATTATGAATTTAACTTTTTAAAAGAATTGAGCGAACCCAATAAGAAATTAGCGCTAGAAGCGAGTAATGGAAATAATTTGTTCGAAGACGACGAAGACAAGGATAAATTAATATTTTTCGATGCAGAATATCACGACGATGATGACTTGAATACCGCTTCAAAATCATCTAAACCTGAAAAGTGTGAAGAAACAAAAGCAAGCGATGAACAACAACTCGTTGATTTGGGAATGCCTTTTACGCAACAGGACGAGCTCCGTAAGAAGAAAGTGGACGACCTTTTCGCCTCTCAACTACAATCGGATGATTTGAAGCTTTTGAATGAGATTTTGGGCGCACCCTCGAATACAAATCTTTTACAACCTTCACAGTCCGAATCCAAGTCAGATTCTTATCTTCCGAGTCAATTAATTGATTTAAGCCAAGCATTTACTAGTCATAACTTGCAAGCAACGAAAACTAGTCAAGAGATTAAGAAAGTGTCGAAAAAAGTCGACGACAAAAAAACAAAAGAATCTGATTGGTTTAATCTTTTTGCTGAATTAGATCCCCTGTCGAATCCAGATGCGATCGGCAAAGCTGGTGATGAGGACCGAAATTGTTGAATTTTTTATTTTACAAAT
>NCKU01004548.1:0-12042 GCA_003675995.1 Dinothrombium tinctorium
CGTAGATAAAAGTGTACGAATGGGACTTGAATCGATGCGACATTAAGCGCTGCACCGAAGAATACGAATCATTTGTGAATTAGTGCTTTTTGATGCAAGAAAACTGATGGTGTGTGAGGAGTAATAAGAAGACTTTCATTTAAAATTATAATTAAGAAAAAATTTCAACTTAGAGATGGAAACGGGGCAATAGAAATCCCAAACCCTCCTGTTTCCCTTGAACTTACTGCTCGTCTCGTCCCGTTCCACAAATCCCGTAGAGCGGTGAAACCCTTCGTACATGATTAACCTTTGAGCCGTTGAACTCTTTAAGCCACAATAATAAGCATATAAAATAGAGGTGTGCAAACCATTACCCCGAATTTCATTGCTATCCTAATATTACAAAACTTATACAAATGCCCATTCCATGATCAACAATTCCCACGTCCTTCTTTAGTATTCCTTAACACACGGTTCCAACTTCAGATACGCTAGGTTTTAAAACCACAGGTCTTCGTTCTTCATAAGATCTATCGCTTGATCAAATTTTGTTAATTCTCGGAAATTATAATGTTCAATAATTAACAATAACGTGGTTTAGGGAAAAACGGGTTAAGGTATTTATCCCAAATCCGCCCGTTTCCCGTATGTGATGGGCGACTTTGAGACGGGATGGTTTTCCCCGCGTCTCGTTTCCACCTCTAATGTTGGTAGTAACTCGTTTTTTCTTTAAGTTTTAAGGGACAATTTTTTATTCAAAAAGTCGTTTTTGAGTTTTTTTTTCAAAAAGTTTTCTTTCAAATTTATTTATGAGTTCAATTTCTCCGAAATTATTGAAATTTATGTTTGTATTTACACAAAAAATTCAGGACAGCTCTTAAAACTTGAATAACTAAAAAATCACAAAAAAGTTGTAAAAAACGACAAAAAGTCTGAAATTGCCCTTAAAAAATTTCGGCAGCTGAGTTTTTTGCTCTCGGCGCGAAAGTTTTAATGAAAAAACCTGTTAAAGCAAAATTTTGATGCTAATCAAAGGTGTCCAAGTCAAAATATTTTCAAGATTGAAGATTTTTTGAAGATTAATCAAAGCCATGACATTCAAATAAGAGAGTATTGTATCAAAAATTAATAATATTCGAAAGAATTTAGAAGAATTGCAATTTTTAAACGTCAAAACTTTTTGGTGCATTCGAAATACAGAGTGTCTAAAGTAAAATTTGTCCATTTTGAAATTTTAAAGTTAGAATAACCTCAAACATAGTGCAACGTTGGAGCAGGAGTATTTTTCTCACTCTTAATTACATTAATTTTAAATTCATAGGATTAAAGTACAGCTAAGAGCAGAAAAATTCGCCACTTTCACCATTTAATGGGACGGCGCGAGACTGCCATCATAGTGCGTTTATCACCAGCTGTTAAAAGTGACACTTTTTTCTGCTTTTAACTGTAATTAATTTCTTTTTGCTTGTGTCATTCTGTTTACAAAAGCAGCACACATGATACGCTATCACAAACTGTAAAAGGATGCATTGCGAAATAGTCGCTGTAAAAAAAAAATGAAAAATATTTGGTAGATTTCATTGCGAGTGGGAAATTATCGCATTTAATTAGGTCAATTTCTGAACGATTATAAATTAAAGTGAAAAGTGAATTTGTTTGAAAAGTCACGTCTGGTGAAAAACAAAAAGCAAAGCGATGATTCGCTCGACACAGTGCGAGTGAGTAAATCGCAATTGGCGAACGATCCTTAAACGATTTCGAGGAATCGGTTCGCGGCTAGCGATGTTTCTGATCGTTGTCACTGCAATCGTTTTCGTTTTCTTTGTTTTGTTCCTCAAAAGACAATCTAAATTTAAGCGCGATTTGACCGCGAAACACATTCTCATTACGGGAGGATCGAAAGGCATCGGAAAAGCGATCGCAATCGAGTGCTTCAAAAACGGTGCCAATCTCTCGCTTTTCGCTCGAAACGAGCGCGAATTGCAATCGGCGAAACAAGAGATCGAAAAGCATGCGATCAATGAGCAGCAATGCGTCCATTATTATGCAATCGATGTCAGCGCTGATTACGAAAACGTGAAGCAAACCGTAGCCAAATGCGAACAGCATTTGGGCCCGATTCACGTACTATTCAATTGCGTCGGAAACGCAGTCAGTCATCGTTTCGACGAAACCGCAATCGACGATTTCAAGAAAATGATTGAAGTGAATTACTTGGCAAGTGTTTACTGCACGAAGGCCGTTCTCGCCTCGATGAAGGCAAGACGTGAGGGTAGAATCGTACTTTTCTCATCCATCGCTGGACTCATTGGTATTTACGGCTTCTCTGCGTATTCGGCCGCAAAGTTTGCTTTGACCGGTTTTGCTCAGTCATTGAGAATGGAGGTACTTTTGATTTAATGTCAAGTTCTGACGCCTCATCGAATGGTGATTAAATCAAAAAATAGCGTTTATTACTACTAGTAAATAAAATAGTATTGCAATTTGCACAAATTAAGGTCGAAATGTTTTGCACTGCTCTATCCTGCTCGGGATTTGCGGTTTTCAAACCGACTATTTGAAGCCTATTTAAATAACATTACGCAGTAATAGATAAATATATGAAAACAGTGTTCGAGGAAATTGTAGAAACTTCAAAGCCGAAAACTTTGGCAGCAATCACTACATGCGATGTTTTTTATCGTGTAATTCGAGGCGCAATAATTTGCAAATTGGGTTTTTAATCAATTAGAGAAACAGCTTGATGTCATCAGCGAGTAAATTAAGCGCAATGTGAGCTTGCCTATGCGCGAATATTAAGCAAGTGCAAAATGTTTCAAGCCTTCATCCCAGAGTTTTCATTTACGTCATCGCCTCGCTCTTTTTTTTCCTATGTTTTTCATTCAATCGGAAGATAAAAATATTCTCGACGTTTATCGCAAATAGTTTTTCATTTCACTCGTTTTTTTATTTCGATTTGTATTCGTTTATAATTCTTATTCAAACATCAATGAAAGCTTTTTTGTTTGCTCTCATTCATCACGAGATTGCCACAATTTTCATTTACCATTTTGCATTTGCTTTCTTTTTCATTTTTATAATGCAAGCAAAAGCTTAATGTAATTTACAAAAAAAAATTCACATTTTTATCATTTCTACAAGAAAATGAATAATTATGTACAAACATTGAGCAACTCCACGTCAAGCGATTTCAACATTAAATATTTTCTATTGTAGTTAAAACCATTCAACATAAGCATAACTGTGGCATTCCCGCCTGACACAGACACACCAGGCTTCGCGAAGGAACAAGAAACAAAGGTTTACTTTGCTATTCTTTCGTTTGTTTGAACAGAAGTCACATTCATAAACACAATCTATCTCTTGCAGCCTCTGGAAACAAAATTAATTTCAGAAGGAGGAGGTTTGTTTTCTCCCGAATTGGTCGCAGAACAAACATTGAAAGATACATTTGTACGCAAAATTAATGTTTTAAACTAATTGACAATAATATCAATAAATCATCTCTTTTAGGACGGAAAGTTTGCGTCAACTTTGGGATTGGAAAGTTTTGCAGTGAAAATGTCGTGCTCAGGAATGTTTCCTGTCGATTCTGTCAAAGAACTACTTTTACAAATCGCAACACTTGGCATTTTTCGTGCACTTTCTGTGTGTTTTTTATACAGCTGTGATCGCATTGTCCGCAAGCACGCGTCTGCACAAAGCGTGCCTGACAAGAAATCGATGTGAAAAATTGCCCATTTTGAATGAGTGTACACTTTGTACGTTTGCATAATTGAATAAAACAATTTACTTTAAGATTAAAGAATCAAATGTTTGAAAGCAAGAACTTAGCGAAAAACAAACCGCAGTACCGCGTCCGACTCGCAGCGACACGTGACGGCGTCGGCGGCGAGCGGCGATTGGCTGCGAGCGGAAAGGCGGAGAAAGCGACAATCGCTGTGTTGCGAGTGACTGGCATTGAAACGATCGCTGTTTGAATGACGTTTGAAGCGACTGCGAGTAGAAAGCGAAGAGACCAACGCTCAGTTTCGAGTTCATTCGTTTCATGACAGACGAAAGAAGTGTTGTTCGCGGCCAGTCATGCATTAAGCTTTCCTCTTCCTATCGTTTACGAACTGAACTCAATGGCTCTGCGGCGAGAACTATGTGGAAAAGATGTGTCGAGAAACTCGAGAAGCACCATTTGCCGCCACTTTTGCCCAACACTTTTCACCGTTTTACTTGTTGCTTACAGTCGGCCGACTGTCGCAGAAGTCGAAGAATTCGACCACAATTTTTATTTGAATGAGTTCGCCGTATGCTTGAAATCGAACGCCAACGCGAGCGAAATCGCCGAACGCAGCGGATTCAAGCTAAAGCATAAGGTGAGATCAACACACGCTGCGCTTGTTTTCATATTCTAAAGTATCGCGAAGAGATAATTGAACGTTTCGTAACTTGTCACGACGTGTTGGCGACGATTTCGTATATTTTATCCATCTCTTGAAACACTCATTGTTTGTTCGCGCATTTCATTTTTTAGATATTCGATGATTACTATCTGTTTGTGCATCATGCTGTGAGCAAACGCTCACTCGATTATTCCCATTATCATCATTCGGCATTAAAAGAAAACGATGAGGTTTGTAGCACTCTCTAATCAAACCGTTAATGATCACTTGAAATTAACAGGTACTTTGGGTCGAACAACAGCGTGTTAAAAAGCGTACGAAAAGGGAGGTTAAAGCTCGCAAATTCAAAGATCCTTTACTCAAAGATCAGTGGTATATCGTAAGTTCTCATCTTATATACTTGTATTTGACTCTATTTTATATTGCTTCACTTTTTAGAATAAAGGTGCATATGACGGATCAGATATGAATGTTGCGGAAGCGTGGGAAGCAGGATTTTCTGGGAAAGGAGTTGTCGTCACAATTTTAGACGACGGTATTCAACTCGATCATCCAGATTTAGCGATCAATTATGTAAGCTTGCACTTATCAATCCATAATATTAGTTAGCATTTAATCTTTATTAGGATGCGCAGGCAAGTTATGATATTAACAGCAATGACCCAGACCCTTATCCTCGTGATAATGGAGATAATAAGTGAGTTTAAAGCTTCAAGTCTCGCATCAAAGCTAAACTAATTTTACTAGGCATGGAACTAGATGCGCAGGAGAAGTTGCAGCAATCGCAAACAATGAATTTTGTGGTGTTGGCGTCGCTTATAATTCAAGCATTGGAGGTGTTCGAATGCTTGATGGAACAGTAACTGACGAAGTGGAAGCGAGAGCGCTTGGTTTGAATCCAAACCATATTGATATTTATAGCGCATCTTGGGGACCAGAAGATGATGGTAAAACTGTTGATGGGCCAGGAGTTCTGGCTGCGCGTGCATTTCTAAACGGAATCAAGAAAGTAAGTTTGGCGGGAAATAAAAACTAGAGACAAATTTATAAATCTAGGGACGATCGGGCCTTGGTTCAATTTATGTTTGGGCTTCCGGAAATGGCGGAAGACGATATGATAATTGCAACTGTGATGGTTATACAAATTCAATTTACACACTGTCAATAAGTAGTGCAACACAAGCTGGATTGAAACCTTGGTATTTAGAAGAATGTTCCTCTACTTTGGCAACAACTTACAGCAGTGGCACTCCTGGAACCGATAAAAATATAGTTACAGTTGATATGGATACAACTTATTTTAATAGTTTAAAAACTAACCAACCGATAACTAAAAATTTATGTACCAATTCTCACACTGGAACATCTGCATCGGCCCCAATTGCTGCTGGAATCGTCGCTTTAGCTTTAGAAGCAAATCCAAAACTTAGTTGGAGAGATGTCCAACATATCGTTGTTTTAACCTCGCGTTATGAGCCGTTGAGAAATGAAGAAGGATGGTCTATTAATGGCGTCAAAAGAAGGTTTAGCCACAAATTCGGATATGGTTTGATGGATGCCGCAAAAATGGTTAAATTAGCTAAGAGATGGAAAAATGTTCCTCAACAGAGAATTTGTGAAACCCCTGCTCAAACTGGTAGGAAAGAAATTCCAAGGGAGACAGGCAAACAACTTGAAGTTTTCATCCATACTAATGCGTGTAATGGCACCAGCAACGAAATAAGATATTTAGAACATGTTCAGGCTCGTTTGACTTTATCGTTTGCACCAAGAGGAAAATTGAAAATAACTCTTATATCACCTAATAATACTGCATCACATCTACTTTTTCCAAGACCTCAAGATAATCGTGATAGTGATTTTAACAGTTGGCCTTTTCTCTCTGTTCATTTTTGGAATGAAAATCCCGTTGGCATATGGAAAATCATAATCAAAAACGATGATTCTACAACACCTGTTTCTGGTATTCTTGCGTATTGGCGCTTAGTTTTTTATGGAACATATGATAATCCAAATCCTTCTGACAACAACACTCATCATTTGCCTCGTAGAACGTTTCGAACAAAATCTTCCTTAAGTTCCTGTGGAAAGATAAACAAGTTCAAATCATCTAAAAGCAATCAATGCCTAGATTCTTGTCCTGATGGGGAATTTGGTAATTATGAAACTGGAGTTTGTGTAAGTTGTAGTAACGAATGTGCTACATGCTATGGCCCCTCTTCAGATAACTGTCTGTCTTGTAAAGGCAATTTTTATTATCGTGATGGATGTGTTGACAATTGTCCTGATGGCACTTTCGCAGATAGTAACCTTAACGAATGCCTTCCGTGCTTATCCACATGCAAAACTTGCGTTAAAAACGCCACAACATGCACCTCTTGTAATGAAGGTTCCACATTAAACGACAGAAGTAAATGCGTTCAAAATTGCGAACAATCAGGCAAATGTTCTGCTTGCAATGAAACATGCTTAACTTGTTCAGCAAGCGATAGTGATGTTTGTACTTCTTGTGCTAAACATCGTAAATTGTATTTCGGGAAGTGCATCACCACAGATTGTCCTGAAGGCTATTATGAATCCAACAATGAATGTAGAGAATGTCATTACTCATGCAAAACTTGTAGCGGTCCTTCACATCGCAATTGTCTTTCGTGCAATTCAAATTCCATTCTTAAAAAAGATGGTTTGTGTTTTTCTTGTCCAGCGAAGCAATTTATCAATCATGAAACGAAGTCATGTGGACTATGTCACAAAAGCTGTGGGTCGTGCAATGGACCAACAGCTACCCACTGTACAGCTTGTGAGCCTCCTCTTTTTTTAAATGGTTCACGCTGCGTACTATGTTGCTCTGATGTCGAACCCCAGATTAATGAATTAGACTTCGGTGATTTTGAAAGTGCTGATTGCTGTGTTTGTCAAAGTAAACTTGGTCCTTGCATATCATCTCATGAACGACCAAGAAGCGTTATGGCTTCTAAAAGCGATATAAACAAGTTCCAAAGAGGTGCGAAAGAAAAAACTTTAATTGATTTACTTATTGAAAACTCAGGAGCTGTGATAATAACCATTTGTCTTACTTCAGTTTTGCTTTTCATTGTTGTTTTCGTGGTTTTGGATAGCGTTTCATCAACATTCTGCAACAAGTCAAAAGTTGATTATAAAGATTACAAAAAACTCTCGTCACAATTTGATCCGAAACAAGAAACAGTTCTCTTAACGAGTGAGGATATCGACGAAGAATATAATTTATTCGAAAAAACATAGTTTTGGAGCTTTATTCATTTTATTTTTTCTTCACTTTCAATAAAAGTGCAATTTTATCATTCCTTTCAAGCCTTGAAAACACTGTCCTCTGTTTCACTTTTTCACGTTCAAGATATCGATTCACGAATCGTTTTAAAACTTGCAGAGTTATTTGTAGGCAGTGCGATGAAGAACGGTCTTCAGTAAATGTTTTGCTTTTAAAGCGCTGACCGCAATATGGAAGAGAAACAGATCACAAATATTCACAAGACGAAACGGTCCTCTTTGGCTTCGAGTAAAGCTCAAGAGTCGGTCACTTCATTCCAATTTTCTCAGGCGTTCAAAGGTAATGTCTCTCTGCAACTACTTCTACTCGCGCTTTACTCTTCTATAAATGCTAAATTGAATTGCTTTCTTTTCTCAATCGGATTTCTTACGGTCTCTGCTTAAAAAATACACGTGAAAGTAATTTGCATCTAATTACTCATCGAGATTTATTATAATTTTCAAACTCTCCTACGGTTCAATGAAAATCTCACGTTTATTGAGTGCATTGCTCTCTCTTTTGTATCCCGGAAACAAGTACTTGGTTTAAAATAGAAATCTTTGTTCTCATAGTTTAATACTTGCATATGAATTTTTGAATTGAATTGGCCGAAAAATTTCAGTTTTCTTTTCATAAATGATACAAATCTGCTTACTTGCTTCACAGCATTGTTCTCTCTACAAGAATTCGAGTCAAATTTCAAGTTTGTGTTTAATCAAATTAACTAGAAAGAACAAAATTAACTTTCTTGGCTTTCTATGCGATAACTAAGCAATCGTAAGATTTGTTTCGAGGTGATTTCGCTGTTTCCATTTTAACTTGGATAATCTTTGATTCTCTTCTAATAGAGAAGGTAAAAAATTGAAGCGGTAAAACCAGGCTTTTAAAGAGAACGCGAACAAACAAACAATTTATCTGTTTTATTATTAAATAAGCTTTTCATAGCGGTGCGCTTATTATACTTTCAAAAGCGGCGTTTTAAGCTCATGCACAGCGATTAAAAAAAAAATAATTCGAATATTTGATTTCGACATCACTTTTATTCAAACGATGTATCATTATTCTTAAATGGCGATCAATTTAATGCATTTTTTTGTACGAACGCTCGCAGTGATTATATCCTATATTCATGGAAACGAGAGCAAATATGTTTCACTTTTCAATTTGAAAACATCGTTTAAAATAATAAACATCTTTCAACAAATTAATCTTTTACTATTCATAAAAAATCTTCACCATTAGAGTAATTAAAACTTTTTATTTTAATGCGTTTTAAATAATTTCTCGTAAGTCAACATGTTCGCGAATCATTAAGCGTGTTTCAATTTAAAATGAACAACTAATTTATCGGCATATCAAGATTAGCGAAACAATTTCAAACGTTAATAACTTTAATGTTATTCAACGAAATCTATGAGACTCTTTGAAACAAAGAAGTGCGTGCATTAGTTCTAACGATTATTTAGAGTTATTTATCCTCTGATTAATAAGGTTAGTAGAAAATCAAATTTGTAGTAAAAAATAATAAACGAAATCGATATTGACATCGATTCCAGACATTAAAACTTTTATGTGAAAATGCGTTTTAATTCAGTCAATAACTTTGCATTTCTTCAATCATTGCTTTTGAAGTGAGACGGCTGAGGTTGTTTTAATTGACCTGTAAAGCAAAATAACTTTTGTGAACGTTATGCCTTTTTTACCGATTGAATTTTTATGAGCAGCATTTTCACACATGTTTTAAAAACTAACTGTAATGTAAACTTGAGGTGGAAATGGGATTAAAATATGACCATAAACCCTTCTGTTTGCCGTTATTATCCCTTCCCGTTCAGTAAATCCCGTGTTCTCTTAAACTCATTGTGATCTTAAGATCTTTATGATTATGATTATTTGTATTTTCAAGATTACAAACTTGTTTTGTAAATTCTTTGCAATTTTCTTAAATAAATTCAATTCAATTCAATTATCCTCTCCTATCATATCTTATCCGAGACTGACAAGGGCTGCTACCTTTCAGTCGTACAGGTTTAAGTTAAAAACCAATTTAGGCATTTATCATTAAGACACCCGTTTCCCATACGGATGATATCGTTTTTCCCATTTTCACCTATAATAGCAACGAACTTTTTACTCTTTTAAGGCTAAAATCGCCCCAAAAACTTTTTGCTGTTCGTGATACACTCGATCCTAACAAATTAAATTATCTTCTAAATTAATATCATAAAATTTTCTAATGAACATGATTAAATTTCCAATGATTTTAGTTTTTTTTTCGCTTTCTCTCATTTAATTGCATATCAAATTATCATTCATCGAAATTAAAGTTTAAAGAATAAAAATTGTCAATAACTTTGAGTTTATAAGAAAAATTTTCTTTTTAAAATACATTTGTCGATCAATTTTTTGAATTAAAAATTAACTCAAACTAAAATTCAAATTAATTGATTATCTATGTCATTCAAAACAATTTTTTTTTTTTTTTTGCTAATAAGGTGGCCAATTTGTGTGAACTAAGTTATAGCTTGAATCTTGATTATGATGATCGCTTTAAATTGTGATTACGTTGCTCAAATATCTAATTATTTATACAGTTGTGCATATTTTACTAGAGATAAAAAGCTGAAATTTTCAAAACCGAAATGTTTCAAGAGTTCTGTAGTTAAGGCCTTTTCTTGAAATAAAATCTAATAAAAACTTGGGGACTAGTGGTTAATCATTGTTCATTTTAAACTTTTGCCTGTGATAAACTTTCATGTCACAGATAAATTTTGTTTTATTAAACTTTTATATTTTAATCTATTATCGTTACCAAGGAAATGATCAAAATTTTAATCGAAAAAGCGCTAAATAAAGAGGTCATCCGACCAGCAGAAGTATTTGTTTTTACCTGTAAACAATGCTGTTCTCGCTTGTCCGCCGAAATTGAAGGTTCCTCGTTTTTTGACAGTTAGTGTATAATTACAAAATATTCATATTTTGTGAAATTAGATATTTCCCGCATATTTCACAAATTTCATTTTACAAAAATTTTCTTCTAAATTTAATCTCTTCTCTTTTTGATCTATTGGAAAAGAGTGCAAACACAACTTTTTTACAGCAAAAAAATCATAAAGGTACCCTAATTTTCTCGAGAACGCACCCCAAATCAACATTCTTTTAGTCTTCTTGCATGTTTTCAGAAATTTCCTCCCCGACTTCGTTAGATTTGATGTGTGAGAGTTTAAATCAAGTAGATAATTACCTATTTAGACTAAAACTTTAAAAATCGTTAAATTTTTTTGATGAATCGATGTTTTCCGCATGAAAAAAGGCTGATGCCTTGAGTAATCAAATGAGTAGAACGGTTAAAACTTTTTTCAATCTTTCTTCATTTTTGATAATTTGACTTTCTTTGCTAGATATTTTCGAAGAAAGCCGCTTGTAAATTGTAAATTGAGCCTGTGTTTGTAAATTAATTGCTTAAGTAAATTCATCAAAAAGCTTGTTTAACATGGAATAGCTGATTGTATGAATAATTCATCGATATTCGTTTACCATAATATTTTCTCAAATAATACTGCAAAAATTAAAGTTATCTAGATGAAAAAGGAATGAAGAATTTCAATTCTATTTTTAATCATAAACTCATCACCATGCACACTTTTTGTTAAAAATATTCGAGCAACATTAAGGATTAGTGAAAATTTTGTTTTCGAAATTTTGTCACTCGAAAGAAAATTGAATACGATTCAAGTTGGATTTGCAAATTATTTTCTGAATTTTGAGTTTATTGCTTTTTGTGACAGTTTTAATTTTTTTATCGCCATATAATGAGCTTTTCTTCTCTTTTCATATCGTAAGTTTTTTTGAATTATTCATTTTATTTTGAGGAACGAAAGAAAATAAAAATTTCAAATTCATATTGTTAAAAAAAATTAATTTCTCTATAACTAGATATGATTCTTAATATTATGCATATATTAATATAAATTATTAATATGAATGCGTAATTGCATAAAATATTAAACAATTTTCGTAGGTTTAGATTAGCTTTTTTACGTGATATAAAAGTCGAGTTTTTTTTTCTTATAAATTCATAACTAGAGAGCAGAAAAATATTTTTTGCTTAAAATGCATAGTCGAAATTTTTAAAAATTTTTATACATGCTTACTGAATAAAAACAAATTTTTGTTTCTCAAAATAAACTAATTTAAATGAAATTTTTTAATTCATTATCATATATGGTAAATAAAAGCACAATTATTTTGCACACTTAAATATTAGTGGATCTAGCATAAACATGTTTATGCTAGTTTATAAAAGTTTATGAATTCAAATTTATAAATCGGAGTTTAAATCCGGTTTCGAAAAATTTACCGCTGTGATGTGTATAT